>OLKM01000934.1:0-77500 GCA_900291075.1 Melanogrammus aeglefinus | reverse complement strand
TGAAACCAACTATGTAGCTGCAAGCCGCACAAATTAGAGGCTTCCTCTGTGTCATTCTCTGGCAGGAGATGCAGTTGGAGGCACGGGGACCAGGTGTCCGTATTGTTCGTGCCATTCGAGGCATCCAGCTGTCGTCTCTTGATCGAACAGCCCTTTGCATCCCAGTGTGAGGGAGTTCACATGAACGACGTCAAAAGCCCTTAATTATACAGATTTGGAACTCGGCACTTCCTCCTAAGAGCAGACGAGTTGTTCCCTTTGCTCGCTCCTTCCTCTGAGTCAGCGTTCCTACAGCTCCTTTACCAGTAACCTTACGCATCTTACATTTCCAGTCAGAACCATTTCAAAGACAGGACTATTTATAGACAATGGAATGGGATTTAGTGAACAGATCGGTGCTCTTTAGTCTAGACCGCAGCTCCAAAAACAACTTTTTAATCTTGTGTGAGAGGTCGTGATAGGGCAGATGTCTGCTTCACTCTCTGACATCGAATTATTTAATAACCAGGTTGGCAATGTTCTCATCAGCAACTTTTAAGCAAGTTCATCAAAAAGTTTTTTCCCAAACCAGTATGCTAAATAGTTATAGATACAAATTCAACATAGCCCTTTTTAATAGAGGGCATTAACTTGAACCAGAAAAAGTTTGAACCCATAGTTTGAAAATGATCAATCATATCATCTGCAGTAGAGTAAAGTGTGTGTTTGTTTGTATGTGTGTGCGTGCATATGTGGGTGTATGTGTGTGTGCATCTGTGTGTGTGTGTGTGTGTGTGTGTGTGTGTGTGTGTGTGTGTGTGTGTGTGTGTGTGTGTGTGTGTGTGTGTGTGTGTGTGTGTGTGTGTGTGTGTGTGTGTGTGTGTGTGTGTGTGTGTGTGTGTGTGGGTTGGCCCCAAGGTATCCTCGAGTTTATCAGCCTGGCGGTGGGGCTGGTGAGCATCAGAGGGGTGGACGCGGGACTCTACCTGGGCATGAACGAGAAGGGAGATCTCTATGGGTCGGTAAGTCAAGCCCCCAATCGCTCTACCGTTACACAGCCATCTCCCACACACACACGCACGTACAAACACACACACACACACATGTGCAAACACACACACACACACGTACAAACACACACACACGTACAAACACACACACACACACATGTACAAACACACACACACAAACACACACACACGTACAAACACATTACATGAACAGACAGACACACACCTGCGCATGCATGCTGCCACACACTCACTATAGACAGAGGTAAAGACACACACACACACACACACACACACACACACACACACACACACACACACACACACACACACACACACACACACACACACACACACACACACACACACACATAACAACATACACACACTCACATGTGCAGACACACATACCTGCCCAGGCATGTAGCCACACACTCACACATAGGCAGAGGAGACGAGACACACCTCACACACCTACACTGAGACACACATGGACTGACACACACACACACACACACACACACACACACACACACACACACACACACACACACACACACACACACACACACACACACACACACACACACACACACACACACACACACACACACACACACACACAAACAAACACACTCTTACACTTATCACGCCACAAATTTCATTTGGGTATCGTCAGAGAAAAATCACCGTCATAACATCCTAACATCATATTATGGTCTGGGATCACCGAGACCAAAATAAAAGTGTGTGTTATCTGGGTTCCCATATGCCAAAGATGAGAAACACACTGCGAGACAAAACAAACACCCCCTTTTGAGTAAGTCACGTATACCCTGACCTTAGGTACAAAGATATATATATATATATATATATATATATATATATATATATATATATATATATATATATATTATAACCATAATGATCATCGACAACAGGGACAGACAAAACTCATGTCTACCAGGAAGGTGAAACAGCAAAAAATGGATTTGAGGTAATCCACTTTGCACATGTGCAGTAGAAGAGAGGAAATAGGCCTCTTCATTTAGATCTGAGATATGCTCAAATATTTACATATTCTTTCCCGACTGGAGATGGGAACTTTGAGAGTTTACTTCGGATGTTGCTGTTAGAGCATAAACTAATCGGGGTGAGATTCTTTGAAAACAGGACGTGAAACGTTAAATATAGAAATGTCTCTTGACCTTGTTTTTATATATTTTTCAAAATCATCGACAATATTGATTTTAACTTTTTGGCCCTCTTACTCTTAAAAAGGCGGATGTACTGCCTTTGCCTTTGAGATGGACGAGGGATTCAGGAGGGAGAGAGGGAGAGGGGGGAAGATAGAGATGCAGAGAGAGAGAGAGAGGGGGAATAACGAAGGAGAAAGAGAGTGGAAGAGAGAACAGAGAGAGAGAGAGAGAGAGAGAGAGAGAGAGAGAGAGAGAGAGAGAGAGAGAGAGAGAGAGAGAGAGAGAGAGAGAGAGAGAGAGAGAGAGAGAGAGAGCGAGAGAGAGGAGAGAGAGAGAGAGAGAGAGAGAGAGAGAGAGAGAGAGAGAGAGAGAGAGGAGAGAGAGAGAGAGAGAGAGAGAGAGAGAGAGAGAGAGAGAGAGAGAGAGAGAGAGAGAGAGAGAGAGAGAGAGAGAGAGAGAGAGAGAGAGAGAGAGAGAGAGAAAGAGGCGGCGGGGATTAAAGACGGAGAAAGAAAGAGAGGGAGAGACAGACCAAGACTGAGAGACCCAGAGAGAGGGGACGGGGGACGGGGGGCGCGAGAGGTGCGGTTGGTAGGGTGGGCTAGTTATCCACATCAGGTGTCCCGGGGTACCTCACGTGGGCCCCCAAATCTCAGAATTTACCTCCGTCTCAGAAGCAAAGGGAAGAAAGGAGAAAGAAAGAAAGAGATGGAAAGAAATCACACACCTGACCGAACCACCTGACCCGACAGACGGAGAGAGAGAGAGACGTGAATGCATGACTGTGGGTTCCACAACGGCGGTCTTGCTGCAGTTAGGAGCCGTGCGACAAACGTTTGATCTTAAGGAGTTTCTGTGTGTGTGTGTGTGCATGTGTGTGTGTGTGCCCCTGCCTGCGCGCATATGAGGACGTGTGACTGCATGCATGTGTGGTTGTGTGTGGTTGTGTGTGTGTGTGTGTGTGTGTGTGTGTGTGTGTGTGTGTGTGTGTGTGTGTGTGTGTGTGTGTGTGTGTGTGTGTGTGTGTGTGTGTGTGTGTGTGTGTGTGTGTGTGTGTGTGTGTGTGTGTGTGTGTGTGTGTGTGTGTGTGTGTGTGTGTGTGTGTGAACATGTGCGCTGTGCGAGTGTGAGTGTGTGCCCATATGTGTACATGAGGCTACAGCGAGCCCCAGTCATGCAGTCCCAAAACTGTGTTTACACACAACACATGACCGCACAGCCACAGCGCATAGCCGGACAAACTAATTGACAAAACTGTCAATGGAATTTCTTTCGGCGAGCACAGACTCTTCACAGCAGCGGCAGCAGCAGCGTCCCAAAAGAGTCTGGGACGCTGCTGAGACACTCACAACACTCGGTGAAGCTATTAGCGGCTCTCTGGGAAGAGATTGTCTGACCGCAGCCATTAATCTCTGCGAAGAAACGGGGAGATATGTTGTCTTCCTCGGACGCCCAGAATGCTGGAGTTGGAGTTTGTTTTTACGAGGGGAAGAGAGTCTAGGAAGGGTGGGTGCACACCCAGACAATGACTTGGGATATTTATTTCATATATATATTCTTGATTTTTTGATTTTTTGTAACACGATGTATCCTCACCGTCTCCCAACGTGTTTGGCCTTGCTCGCAAACACAAACACAAACACAAACACACAAACGGTTTACACAAGTTTTTTTACTCTACGACCTCCTGAGAAATGAACCAAAAAAAAACGGAAAAATGAAACAAAACAAACCTAACTATCCATGCGCAGCGCCTGTCGGAGAAACATCGCATGACTGCCTGGTCTTGGCACGGGGAAGTGGTTCTGGTGTCCTCCATTGTTCCCACACACTCCCGCAGCCAACATCTCTCTCACCTGCTGAACTCTCAGCCATCACTCATGCTGGGCTGTCAGCAGAGGTCAGGCTTCACAGCCACTCCAAGACCTGAGAGGGAGGGAGGGGGGGGGTGGGGGGGGTGGAGACAGGGATGGAGAGAGAGGGGGGAGGGGGATGGAGAGAGGGAGAGAGAAAGGGAAGCGAAGCGGGAGAGGGAGGGACAGGGAGAGAGAGAGAGAGGGGAGGTGAAGAGGGAGAGAGAGAGAGGGAAGTGAAGAGGGAGAGAGAGAAAAAGAGAGTGAGTGAGTAAGAGAGAGAGAGAGAGGGAAGTGAGGAGGGAGAGAAAGAGAGAAAAAAGAGAGTGAGGGAGAGAGAGGGAAGCGAGGAGGGAGAAAGAGAAGAGGGTGAAATGGATGGAGAGGGATGCAGAGGGGGAGAGAGAGAAAGATAATGGAGAGGATGTCTGCCTTGCACTGTTCTTGCTGCGTCACAGGGATGAAAATAATTCCTTCAGCACGCTGAAAGGTTAACAAGTCGAGGAGAGAGAGAGAGAGAGAGAGAGAGAGAGAGAGAGAGAGAGAGAGAGAGAGAGAGAGAGAGAGAGAGAGAGAGAGAGAGAGAGAGAGAGAGAGAGAGAGAGAGAGAGAGAGAGAGAGAGAGAGAGAGAGAGAGAGAAAGTGAGGGTGGTTTGTGCGTCAAGTGCAAATCTGATATGTGTCCACTAAGTTCCACTCCTCGTCATGACAAGCACCTGCCTCAACGGGAGTTTCCAAACTGATTTCTCGATATCCCCTCTCTGACTCACTTCCCCGGCGTGAAGCGAACAACAACGGGTGACTTGCATTAAGCCTATAAGGCGGTGGGAAAGTGATATAAATGTACATACAACATCGGTCGATGAGTCACGGTACATCAATGTTGTGAGCCCCACTAACGCTTTGATCCCCTCTGTCCCCCACGCGGCCCCCCCCCCCTTTCGCAGAAGAAGTTGACAGCAGAATGCGTGTTCAGGGAGCAGTTTGAGGAGAACTGGTACAACACCTACGCCTCCACGCTCTACAAGCACGCCGACACAGGCCGCCTGTACTATGTGGCGCTCAACAAGGATGGCTCGCCACGCGAGGGCAACCGGACCAAGAAGCACCAGAAGCTCACCCACTTCCTGCCGCGGCACGTGGACATCGAGAAGATCCCGTCGGCTTACAGAGACCTGTTCCAGTATAGGTGACCAGAACCCCCCGCCCGGGGGAGGGGGAGGGGGGGTAGGCGGGGGGGCAAGGGGGGGGTCGAGGGGGGGGTTGTCAGAGCCCCGTGTTGTGGAGGAAGAGAGAAAGTACGGGAGATGGGGGGAGGGAAGGAGCCGGGGAAGAAGTGTGACAGAACTCTATCCTCTTCGATCCTGCCCCAGGACGTCCCGCATACTCCCTTCCCCTCCCCTTCCCCTCCCCGCGCCCTCCCCCCCTCCGCCGCAGCATCGACAGCGGAAGTGTCCCGTGCGCCGCGCAGCACACTTCTCACCAAAGTAGCACTATATATACATATATATATATATATACATATATATATATATACATATATATATATATAAGCGCGACGGAGCGGGCTACTTCCTGGACCCCTGAGTCTGCTGTGAGACCCGGGCCTTCGTGAGAAAGAGGAGCCTCCTGGCTTGCTGTTTTTTATTTATGCAGATCGCAGGTGTGGAGTTAAGTGTCCTCCGGTCAAGGAACTCCAGGATTCCGGACAATCCGTCAACATTGACTTTGAGGCACAGAGTCTGATGACCTGAGCGAATCACCAGAGATAAAAGCCGTTTCTGAGGAACCACTAGAAGAAGCCGACGGGTACTTCAAAACATTTGTTCTTTACTTATTTTCTTTAATTTTTTTAAGGCTGGATATCTGTACCCCTGCAACAGTAGCACTACGTGCTGAGCTTCAGAAGACGGCTCTCACCGCAAGAACTTCCCCTGAAGGATGGACAATCAGTCTGTCAGGGACTGTGGAAGATCACAGATCCAGATAATGAAGAGCCACGGTAGACTTCCTCTGGCTCATTTGTCGTGAATGATGACCATGGAGCAGGCAAGCCAGGCCATGAGAGAGGGCAAATACCACATATTACAGGAGAATAGGGTTAGCGGTCCATGAGGGTGAAAATGACACATATCATACGCGCTTAATGTGTAATAAATGTCAGCTTAGGACAGTGAGCAGTTCAAGGGCGCACATGCTTAAAAAGAAACAGAGATAATACCTTCCAGAAACGTTGCCGTGTTAAAGAATAAAACAACGCAAGTAGAAACGGCGAGGGCGGTCAAGTTGTCTAAAACTAAAGCTGGTTAAACTGAAGGCTAAGTTATGTGGAGAGATCTGGACAACCCTCGCAAACGGTTCATTTCGAAGGATTATCCCTTCCGTTTGGATCTGATTTGTTGGCGAGACATGAATGGGTAGATCGAAGAGCACTTACTTTAACCCCGAAGCCAGTTGGGAGCTCAATGCATGGAGCTGGAGCAGGCGTGTCCAGGGGGATTAGTCAAATCATCCAGGAGGAATTCAATGTAATACATGAGGGGACGCTCTGGGTAAAAGCACTTGTTTTTTTTGTAAATGTAACCTGTTTTTTTGATGGCTCCTGAAAGGACTGTGACTTGTTGGATGGTCAGAGGTAAAAAAAAAAAAAATGCAAGCAACTTGAGGTGTACATATGGGTGACGCTATTTATGAGATGTACAATATATTTATTTTATACATTCAAAGTATAAATATAAATCTATATATTTATTTATTGCAAAGACTCTATTTTGTAATGAACTTGAAGTTAACAGAACGGTAGATTCTACTGAAATTATAATACAAAATACAAAAAAATAAAATCAATTCGACAATAAAATTGTCCTGCTATTGAGTACTCATCGTGGAAGACTTTTTTTGCTTGGCTAAGAATCTGATGTAACAATTAAAGATATATAAAATATGTGAAGTGTGCAACGTTTTTTATTCCATCTTTCTCTACTTGATCTCACCTAAGAATGACCCTGACTTCAGCGATGGATGTTGGCTGACGCTCCGCTTGTGGTCGAGTTAAATTTCCAGAAAACCACCACAACGTTAAACATACCAAGGCTGTATGACTTATTGCTTGGGAGAACAAAAAAAGGAAAAGGCTCGTCCCTGGCTAGTGATGTAAGAACGCGGTGCGGTACACAAGTGAAGAGCTCGTGAATATACACTCAATGTCATCAGAACAAAACTGCCTCGGCATTTTGCCCAAAAATGCAGGCATAATATGCCCAACATAATTTTGAAAACACCGGGTATAGAGGGATAGGGCAGATCGAATGCATCTCCCTGAGAGCTGAATAATATCATGGCAATTCGCTTCATAAACCCTTGACTAAGTCAAATTGTAGAGACCCTCTCAGGACTCCACATGGCCTTTCCTAAGCCTCGATCCACCCTGGAAAATCAGATTCCTCATGCAACTGGATCTCAAGCCGTAATTGACTTTACACATCAGTGCGGATTTAGTGGCGGCGATGGTTTGGTTGGTTGAAGTATGCCCCCAAAACTGAGCTCAGTTATAGCGCAGGGACTATGTCACAGGGCTTTGTGTTTTGTTACGACAATGGACAGAAACAGCTGCACGCTACTTGTGAGCTTGCTAGCATGAATGTGCAGCAAAACCTGGAGTGGTGGTGGTAATCCTGGGCTAAGAGGGTATGGGATCAACGTTTCAACATCTGCAATAGTTGTAATGTTTCTTCACTGGAAGATATCTGTAAGCTGTGAGCATAGGCTCCCCCGAGGTCCTGCAATGGAAAAGTCCAAAGACATGCAGGGGGAAAACCCTGGCAGTTTGAGAAATGAAAACAATACAGAGAGAGAATGGGAGAGAGGTGGGGTGGTTCAATGAAAGATTGAAGAGGACGACGACAGTTGGGACAAAGGAGCTCAGTTCCCGAAATGTATTAAATGCCTCTCATTTTCAGAGAAATGTGCATTATCACCCCAAGCATTATATCTGCCATCTAGACAGAAGACACTGCCGTGTTCACGGTAGCGATAAGGTTAGAGAATGGGGAGGATGAAACGCTTTGGATGATAGTAAATGTCATGGCTTAAAACCTCGTATACAATTACTAAAAAACACAAGCGTGGGAGGTGAACATCCTTTTGGTCACTTTATTAAATGTTATATTAAATACTTATCAAGATAATAGCAGAACAGATTAATGACAAATCATGTTGGTGTATTTGCTAACATAACATTCTTAAGGGCAGAAAAAGAAAGTCTAGATTTCAATCTAGATGAAATACACTTTGTGCAATAACAGGAGCCAACACTCCCCTACGAACAAATCCATGTATGCCTCATCTTAACAGCTACACCAGGATTAAGTATCGGGAGACAAGTAGGCCGGCAAGCTGGAAAAAGGTAGTGTGGGCGCCAGGGTCTGACCAGAGTCCAGTGCCCCACCCCTCCTCCTCCCTCCTCACATATCCTTGGCGTCTGGCTCAGCCAGGCTCCACAGCTCCTGCTTTGACGTACATAGGGAAGCCTGGGTCTGAACGGCATGGTTTCAATTCACTTTTAGATACTTTTGTTACCAAGACGGGGCGGGGGGGGGGGGGATGGGGAGAAAGCAGAGTAGCGTCCGACAGCTTGGCAAACCGAAAGGTGCTATGTGAGGACGAGACCTTCCATCCTAGCTTTAGGCGCAACACAAGTGCAACAGAAACAATGAACAGGACGCACAGCGCTAATGCTAACACTTGACGACGAAGAGGATGTTACGAAAACGTTAACAGGAACTGGCAGGCAGTTTGGAAACGACACAAGCATTCCGTTACAATGTTCAGCAACAACTAATGTAAATGCCTAGAAGCGCAATTTAAAAAAAGATTTTTCCATCCTCTCAAACTTCATTCTTTTACAGGATATTTTAGGAAATGGTTATAAGGCCTTAACACTTTTTTTTTCTATTTTCAGTTTTTTTTTTTGTCGTTTTATCTCCTGAGAGCAAAAATTCACAGCACCAATAGCATTCTTCTAGCAAGTTATTGGTAATGGAATCTATAAGGGGATAAAATGGATCCGGTCGGCAACAACTCTGGTCCCACACTGATTTAGTTAGGCATTTAAAACTGTATAAAAAACAACCGAGTGTAAATAATCACAAGCCCTCGTTTAAAAGGGGAAAAAATGCAATGCCTGAAAGCATTTTGGACTAAATCGTTTTTTTTTTTCTTAAATACATGGAAAAAATGAAGAATATAGAACTGGAACATTAAGGCAGTATATACATAACTTCTGCAGAAATCTTCTAATACAACCCAGTCCACACGTGTCTTTGTACATTGAAAATCGTCCCGGCCTACCCCCAGTGTTTGGGAACTGGACGAGGAATGGGGAGAGTGGAGTGGAGGGGAGAGAGGGAGAGGGAGGGAGATTGAGGAGCCGAGTCTGCTGCTCTGTAGGGGGCAACAGGGGGCCAGCGGCCGGCCTCGAGCGCGCGCCACCCTCTCCACCACCCGGAGCCAGACGGGACGCTCTTCCAGGAGACCACGTCGCAGTAGCTCGGGTCATAGTGGTTTCTCCGTGACACGGGTCCCGGCCGAGCCGCGGTGATCAAGACGTCCGGGGGGAGGGCCGAAGGGTGGGGGGATGTTTCCGGGAGCACATGGGGGGGATGGGGGGAGTCGGGGGATCGGTGGGGGTCGACCACTACAAGCCCTTGGAGGGCCCGGGGTTCTTGCCCATGTTCTGGTGCTGGGGCATCCCGTGGAGCTGCTGGTAGAGCCCCAGCAGGTCCATTTGGCTGAGGCCGGTGTTTCCCATCATGCCGTTCTGCAGCTGGGCCAGCTGGCTCATGTAGGTGGCCTGGTTGGCCATGGCCAACTGCTGCTCCCGCACCTTGCGGTTGCTGATCACCTTCTGCACGTACATCATCAGCTGCACACGGGCGCGGAGGGAGGAGGAGGGAGGGAGGGAGGGAGGGAGGAGGGAGGGGAGGGAGGGAGGGAGGAGGTTAGTGGTCGGCTTTCATTGAGACTTTGTTGTGAACGCATTAGAAAGGAGGGGGACAATTAGCGGTAAACGTGGAGTTGTTCTAAACAAGGTGGATGTTTCTCGTCTTGGGGGGGGGGGTGCGGGGGGCTTACCGTCTGCTGCTTGCTGAGGACGTCTCTGTAGACGGCCTCGCGGCGCTTCAGCTCCATCTCCACGCTGGTCTGCTGGCCCAGGGCCATGGACTGCACCTGGCTCTCCGTCAGGGCGGGGTTGTCCTGCCACTGTGGATAGCAGAGATCACTCAGAGGGCGTCAGACCACAGACCCCCACAACCCAGTGGTCCTGCCTCAACCAATCGGCGCATGACCGGGGCATGCCGCGACAAAAAAAAGAGTCCCTTTTCCAAGTCCGTCTGCCGGACGGCGGCCCCCCCTTGGGCACGGATGACAACGGACCGACGGAACCAAACTCACCACTCGGGCGATGATGTCCTCCAGCGATTCCCGTTGTAGTGTCTTCAGCGAGTTGGTGGCCTCCATCACCTTCTGCCTGCCTTGGTTGATGAGGTCCTGGGAACACGACCGAGGAAGGAAGGAAGACGACAAGAGGAGGCTCTCAAGACATGGATCGCATTGACAGGCACACCTTTTCTACTACTATAGGAAACCCCACAACCAGCGCCCCCACAACCAGCACCCCCCCACCCCCCCCCCCCCGTGCATCAACAGCAGCTGGCAGAGCCGAGGTGGCTGACAACTGTTACCGCTGGCTAGCTGACCGCTGCCACAATTAGCAGCCTCTGGAATGTGAGGATCCTTAGTGTTGGAGGGGGGGACTCATTACTCACCTCCAGCTGCTGGTTGCTCATGTTGGCCAGCGTCGCCACGTTGAAGGGGAAGTAGTTGGCGCCCATATCCATCCCGTAGCCCGCCGGGTTGTTGGTCCTCATGGAGAGACCCTGAGCAGGAGGAGGGGGGGAGGGGGGGGAGACGGAGACGTGAGGAGGGAGCCGAGGGAGAGATAGCGTCCCCACAACCAGGCAAAAGAGCAGGATAAGTTCATGCCGCGCGGGGAGGGCGTTTAGAGCCACCAGCGACACGGCCACGCCATAGGAAGGCCATCGTGAGTGACTGACAAGAGGGATGGTGGTGGTGGTGGTGGTGGTGGGGTGCAGCATCTTGTGCATAGACGCGCTGTACTGTAGCCTACTTGGAAGAAACAAGCCTCACTTTAGTAAAGGCCCAGCAGGGTGCCAATGTATAATTTAGCCTCTGGGCTCTGACGAGGCACCTACCCTGTAATCTGGCCATCCGGTCTGTCTGTGTGCGTGTGAGTGTGTCTTGAGTGTGTTGTAAGGGGACATGGGATATTTGGGGCTGGGTTTATAAGGGCAGGTGTGTGAGGGTAAACCGAACAGCACGTCATAACATTCCTGCTGCTTATTGGAGGGACATGGTACGCCCCACCTACTCTAGTCGCTGGCTGCGATGCCGCCGCCGGGCCCCTCGCTGCTTGGCTCTCTGCATATTGTTTTGGATGTTTTCTCTTGAGGTGATTAAACAAGTTTCTCGTGTTGCCACCGACGTCCGAACTGTTTCAGTGCAAATTTTGCATATTACATTTGCTTGTGCTGTATCCGTTGCGGAAAAGCCAAACCAATTCCATATGATGGAAGTGGAATTTTTTTTAGGGACCAACTCCTCTTGGCTTTCAGCCATCGCTCTCCATGCGGCTACTGCTACACACACAAAAAAGGGGGCGGGTCAGAGAGCGCGTCACTGCCCGTAATTCGCTATGATTGGTCAGTCAGGTTGACAACGTAATACGTCGGGTGCGTGCGTCGGTGCATCAGCATAGAACTGCAATTTATAGAATGTGCCTTAAAGACGATCCTACGATCTCTGCACTTTGACAGATCGTCTTGACGTTGTAATCCTTCACGATTTAATATCGTACATATCGCCCACCCCTGATTTCGATTTTATCACGATTTTAACATCGGCCAAAGAACCTTTCTCAACAGGTTTTATTTTAAATAGTCGCAGTTTTGCCTGCATGTGCAAATAAGGTAAAGTTTAAAGGTAAACAACAACAACATTTCTTAACGGTGCACTCTCTCTGCAACAGTAGTAACAGAAGGTTAAATATCAATCAAAGACATTAACCGACAGTCATTTAAACAGGATTTATATATCAAATAGCTTATTGAAAAGTAAAAATACAAGACTAAAGTTACTGTGGTTATCTATTTTAGTGCAACAAAAATTATCAAACTGCAATGTGTATAACCTGAATATTAAAGATCCTGCAGTTTTAGAACATACTGCTGTTAACATATCTTCTTAGAGTTTGTATCTCCTTCTAAAAAGAGACATCATGACAGATTCCTATCACAGATTAAAATACTTTCTGCTGGGCAGCTCGTACCGCGGGTCCGCTACTTTGAGCAGGCATTTGAACCCCTCATTTTCCACCGTCTTGAACGGTACCATATCTTTGGCCAGATAAAACGCAACAGCGCTTGCTCTTTTTTGCCTGTGATACGACAGCTTCTGCTCACACTACAGCTGAGAAACAGCAGGGGGTTGTGGGAGACGCAAGAAAAGGAGAGAAAACGTTTGCTTGTGACTCAAGAGAGAGCGCACGCAGGAAAAATAATCATTAGGGTAAATTAGGCTCTAGGATTACAGAAGGAGGCGGGTGGGGGTGGAGGCTCCCCTCACAGTCACTCTCCTCCAACCTTTCTCTGTCGCTCTCTCTCTCTCTCCCCCTCTCCCTCTCCAAATAAACTGGACTAATTAACCATTGACTCGTTCTACAAGACAGGTTATCAGGGCCGGGGTGCAAGGCAAAAAAGGCTGAGGCGGGAAGGAGGGAAAGGAACAGGGAACCAGGGAAGAGATGCAGCAAATGACACCAAGACGGGTACACAGACGGGAGCGGTGAGGGAGAAGAGTCTCCCATTTCCTCTGTGTCCTCTGATATTAAAGCTGCCGTCATTGAAGTGCCAGAATCACTCCCCAGTATAAGGGTGTATGTAGGACAAAGGGGCCTAGGGATGACAATGGAAAATTGTCCTACTGAAACGCGCAAAAAAATTAAAAATATTTTTCGTAACACTGCGTATTCAGGTTTTTGACGGTTGACGAATAAAAAAAAACAACTAAACCTCAAGTGCGCGTTTGCTTTAGCCCTTCATATCTCGGCTCTGCTTGATTTCAGATGATTGCTTCAAAGGGCATCGATTAGACAGGGGAACAACATCAACACATGGTAGAGGCTAAGGTGTCACCATAAAGACAAATGTGTGCAATTATGTTTGTACAGACTTGCGTCGGAGTGCTGAAAAAAACTCAACGGCCAATAGAGTGAGAAGGAACATGAAGAGGCCCAGAAACATCATTGCAATCTTAGTTGAAATCCATGACATTAATGGTCCTACAACAGTGTGGTCTATAGTGAATACCGCATTAACCATATTCTGCTCGTCCACTTTCATCTGAAAAAAATGGGTCTCACTGAAGGACCGTTAATCGCAAAAGAAAAAAATCTAATAAATATGAGTAATATCGTAGTAGTCATTTCTACAGATTCCCAAAACTAAAAAACTACAACATTGTATCGGCACATAAAAGTGTCAATATCGTATCATCGGGCCCGTGAGGATTCTAGGGCAGTGCCCAACCACCCCACAGCTCCGTGCTCACCTTCTTCTCGGCCTCGTACTCGGTCCAGGCGGCCTTGCGGTCCTCCTCGCTGAGGGCCTCCGACTCCTTGTGGTCCAGCAGGGAGTCGTGCTCGTGGTAGCCCACCAGGTGGTTCTTGAAGCTGTGCAGCAGTTCAGCCAGGACAGGGTCCTACAGAGGGAGAGAGGCCGAGAGAGACGCCATGCTCAGTGGTACGTGGTAAATAGACTGCATTTATACAGCAGTTACATCCAAAGTGCTTACAAATATTACACATTCATCCACTCATGCACACATTCCCACACCGACGGCGGAGTCAACCATGCCAGGCGACAGCCAGCAAGTCGGGAGCAGTTAGGGTTGCTCAGGGACACCTTGACACTCGGCTAGGAGGAGCCGGGGGTTCGAACTAGCAACCTTGCGGTTACCAGCCAACCCGCTCTACCTCCTGAGCTACTTCCACCCCGTCGCCCCCTTCTGAGATAAGCACTAGCCAAGAAATAAGTGGTCCTGGAGGTGATAGTATTCGACTAGTGAAGAGTTTCACCGTGGTAAGGGCTTTTGGGATTTGAACCCGGAACCCAGTATCGGCCGTCAATGTTCGTAGTCTACCTGTAAGACATCGTGAGCAAGTTTCCTAACCCATGCTTACTCCCAAATAAACATTTTGCACTAAAATTCAGGGCCAGTCACTTGGAATCCAGATCAATTACACTGAATTACCCATACACCCAAAAACCTTTCAAAACTGCCTTTTCCTCTCTATTGGAACAGATGTCTTAAAAAAGCAGTGTGGGACAAAAGCGTTGCGACGGGTTCAGCAAAAGACAGACTCAAAGACCTTTCGTTCCCTCACAGAAAAATGGTGGCGTTCAGATGGCTTAACGTAGTCGGGGTTTCCATGACAACACTGTTATGGTTAACAGTACCCGAGTTTAGAAACTGAAAATAAAAATGGTAAAAGAAAAACTTAGCACAGAGTGCAGAGACTGGCCCCCGGTCAGACAAACATGGTTTAAATTACTCAACAGCTCATGTTTGCTTGTCTTGCCTTACATTAAAATATAACCCTGCAATCATGAACGACACCGTAGCAGTGTTGCATCGGCCTCCTGTACGTAGGGCTATTTACGACCCCCCCTGCTCCCCTCTGCAGTGCCTTTGATCGCCCCCCCCCATGCCTTCCTTTGGCTCTCCATCTCACCAGTGACAACGGGTTCGCTGCCACAAACAGAATTAATCACAGACGTCATCCAGGTTACAGGGGAGAAACACACACACACACACACACACACACACACACACACGGAGAAATTAAGCAGTGATTGCCGAACCAGCCATTGCATAAACAGAAAATAAACAGCCGCCCCAGACTGGGCGAAACCGGATCTCTCGAAGAGAGGAGAGAAGAGGGCCACTTGCGGACCACACAGGGGCCCCCGCGTTTTAGGGCCCCCGAGCAGCCGCAGCCAGAGAAAGATGAGACGAATGATACAGGTAGGAGCGAACAGACAGAGAGAGAGAGGGAGAGAGAAAGAGAGGGAGGGGAAACAGGGGAGGGGGGGGGCAGGTTCATTCCACGCTAAGACACAAGAGCAGCCGCATGCAGCCGGGGCCCCCGGGGACCCGGAGCATCTGAATGTGATGTACGGAGAAGCAGGAACATGTGGCGATGAGGAGCGCCGTCGGGACAGAACCGGCCCACCCCTAAACACCCAGGAGGAGGGGGGCCCTCAGCAGCCCCCACCTCCGCTCATGAATTACAACATAAAAGCACAGAAGACCCCATTGAGGAGGGGGGGGGGGGTTCTCTGCAGCCTGAATGTTCTCCACTGCAGCGCGACTTCAAGCTCAGTTGAAGAGGTTTAAGTTCGGATTGTTGTTTTTTTTTTCTTTCCCAAAATGTTCTGGATTTGTTGCACAATTTACATATTTTGAATAACTTGTTACTCCTTAGCATTGTGGAATGCAGTCCCATGGGGTGACAGCTGGTTGGGATGGGGGGGCGGGGGGGAACAAGATAAATCTCATACGCAATGATTGATTTTCTCACTCGTGGACAAACACCACCCCCCACCCAAAATGTTTAATTCATTTGGTCAAATTTGATGGCATGAAATAGGAGCCCTTATAGCCTACGCCTCATAATAGGCCAAAGGAACTGCAGGTCAAACAGAACAGACGCTCCCCTCCAGGAGCCAAGTGCATTCTGGGATGCCATAGTAATCCCCACTAGCAACGACTCTGGGGTGGTCCGGTCGATCTCCCGTCCTCCCTGCGTTGTTTGTGCGTGTGTGTACATGCGTGTTCTGACCCAGCACTAATGACGCTAGGTAATCGGACCTGAGCCATTGTCAACCCCAAGGAGCCAGCAGAGAAAGCCTATCGTTTTACTGCAGAGAGGGCTAGGGAAAGAGTGAGACAGGAAGAGAAGGAACGAGACTCTGGGTGGGCAGATGCTTAGAGATGAGAAGAGGCGAATTACCGCAGTCAAAGGCGGAGTGTGTTTTTTTAGGCAAAATGTCTTTGAGTGGAAAAACTTGGAATTTTGGTATTTGGCATCACTATGTGCATCTTATTGGATGTAAAGGTAGAAGTGTGAGAAGCACCACAATAGCTGCGTTTCCATCCCCCTGCTTTTAGGCAAATTTTTAAGTATCGAATCAGTAAACGGTGATAGAAACACTATAATTTGCATAAAAATCCTCTAATTCGCAAAAAGGTTGTTCTGCTCGCTTGAGGTAGTTTTTGACTTATGCGAAAGAGAGTAAATGTATAAAATGGGAGATGGGAAAACACTTTTCGAAACAGCTGTGACGTAGCGACCATTGAACAAACAGGACTGCCAACGTCTTTCCGATTTCCGCATAACGACCGGCCGTGCCAACCTTGCCGGCGTCAATATATCCACAAGTTTCCTCGGGCGGTTACTGGGGTAACGTTTGTGGTCCACACTTCCGGTCGACCACTACGCGCCACGCCTCAGCTATATTTATCTGATCAGCTGGCAGGCTAATCACATCACTCAATAAGTTTATACTTCTTCCTACTCCTTTTCAGGCATATCAATTCAATATTTTATTTGTTTATTTTTTTGTTTATTTTTATTTCTTTTGTGAAATCATTTGAACATATTTTTTTTTTATTGTATTTTCATGGTTTTAATTTCTTTTTTTTTGATATGTCTGAAATAAATTGAATCAAATCAAATCAAATCAAAACTCTCCGTCACTGAATAAAATGTTGGCTTCAAAAAGTGCGGGCACGACGTGTGCCGTTCGAGGGTGTACCAACAACCGGACAAATCTAAATAATTGGTTGAAATGAGTGTTTTGACCACATGCCGAAGAAGTTGCTCTACTTGTTTGTCAGTGTTATTTGTCAAATGGAGTTTCCAATTCTAAATGTTCCTTTTGTGTCCAGATAACCAGTTTTCAGCTCTGTAGACCAAGGCCACTTCATAGCCACTTGTGTCTAAAATAATTGAAAATACATTCAATTGGCACCAAATAATGAATGTTAGTTCACATTATATTATTTATCTAGTGCAATAGGCTAATGCAGCTAGTATTTCTTGCCATTAAAAACAACACTGCTTACCTGAATGTAGTATCCAGCTCTTCCATTTGGCAACACTAAGTACTTTCCATCATCCAAGATTTTGATTTCACCGTTTGGCTGGGTGAGAAATTCTTCAAGAGACATCGCACTCTTGAAGGGGCACTTGATCAAGAAGTTTTGTCCTGTCAAGAATCCTATCTGGACTGGCTGCCAACCAGGGGTGGTCAGGAGGCACCACAAGTCCTTTGTTGAGCCATATTTCGTGGCTGTGCTTCCGGTGAAGGTGGGGTACACGTGCTCTTTAAGAATCTTTTGGGGATCTGTGGTGTGTCATTTGGGGACTCGTTTCACTGTGCTTGCAGTGAGACGCAGTCTTCTCACACCTGTTACCAACTCTGAGTCTTTGTGTTTGTTTCCAATGTAGATATTTGATTGGGGGACAAAGCAATGTAGGATTGGTAAAACACTGAGCACTTCCTACATGTCAGACGTGTGCTATGATCAGTATGATTCTCAATTCTTAATTCCGAATCTTTGTTGCTTGGCCCTGTGTTATTAAGACCCTGACATGGCTCTATATCAGCTTTCAAGTAGACTAGGTCTTCTGTGACCTCCTTCAGCCATACTCGCCCGACTTTCTCGCTGTGTAAATACTGGTAAGCTTCAGAGCTTTTTAGGTACATCATTGCCTTACCATCGCAA
The DNA here is from genome assembly GCA_900291075.1 of Melanogrammus aeglefinus. Lineage (NCBI taxonomy): Eukaryota > Metazoa > Chordata > Actinopteri > Gadiformes > Gadidae > Melanogrammus > Melanogrammus aeglefinus. The sequence continues at coordinate 59,530 of OLKM01000934.1, read as the reverse complement.
GACATGGACTCAATAAAGTAAGAGAAAATGCTGCTGTATGTTATCCTAGGCCATTTTTTACTTTGTCTTCCCATGCAGCATAATTATTCCTTTGCCCTCTGCAACTGCAGGAATAATTATATTGCTGTTTTTTTTTTTAACTGTGAGGTTGTGTTCCCACATTGTAATTGACGAATGAATGACATACGGTGATTGTTTACATCGATCTCGTAGTAACCGCCGGTTACTAACCGGAAGTAAAGCCAACAATTTGCGCAAAGCACCAAGGAGCGTTGGAAACTTGTGGAGATATAATTTTAAGCGTTGGAATACATAGACATACACACACAAGATGTCTATGTTTGTATATCCTTTAATTACACCATGTCCATTAATCCCTGATATATGGACACCTAATAAGTAATTCCAGTCAAAATTGTCTGTTCAGCCTTCAAAACGAGAGCTGGTAAATGGATTAAACTGTGGTCAGAAAACACGGTTATATGCTATAGACCCTATAGTATGTGGTATAAAGGCTGGGGTGGATTTCAAATTATAAATATGTAGACTTTATGTTGAAAGTATAGACGTCGCGATTCCCATTGAAACAAATGTCGTGGTGAAGTCCTCAAAATGAGAGCTGATAAATTTTGAAAAATGAATTAAACTGTAATCAGACAAGGTGGTTATATGCTATAGACCCTGGAGTATCTGGTATAAAGACTGCGAGGAATTTCGAATTATAAATATGTTGTATCCTTTAAATTCGTCCATGGAAAAGATGGCCAATGTGAATAATAGATACATGTGGCTGAAGAGGTAAAACTTTTCCTTGCTCTTGAAGAAAAAAACATTACAGCTATTTTAGATGGAAAACAACGCAATTCCACTATATATCAGGACCAATGAGAGGATGTTATCAAAAGGATACGACAAGCCCTGGAATGCGTTTAGTTTTCTGCTCCAAGCACTTGATGGAAACGCACCTAATTCGAATTTCTTTTTTGCAAACTTTCATGACTATTGTGTCAAGAGTATTTTGTAGATTACGGAATGCAAATTTTGTAACACAATTCAAAATAGTGTTTAGTTTGACTTTATTTTTGCTACCAAATTCAATTCTGACGACTAATTGCTGAATAAGCAAATTGCAATGCTTCTTTCAGCTGGGCCTACAAGCCTCAAGTTATTCTGCTTATAAAACAAAAAGAACGAACAAAAATAAAAAGTCAACTCAAATCTGTGTCATTCAAGAGTCAAATCGATGCAAAATTGACAACCGCACAAATGGGTTAAAATAGGAAGAAAAATATGCAAAGAGGGAAATCATCTTTTAAAAGAGGATTGATCAAGTATTTCACCAACGCTGAATACGTTGTCTCAGCACAATCCTTTAAACCCCATCCATCGAGAACCATTTCTGTATTCCTTACGCAACATTAGTCCATCGATACATGAACGGCCGTCCTGCCAGCACTCTGATGTAAACCAGTTCTGAATGTTGGCCGCCCCCCCACCAACACGTTGACCATGATGAAAACGAGCGAGTCATTGTAGAAGTTGGCCTCACGTTGTGGGCTTTACAACCTGGCATGCGAACACACAGACCCACGCCATCAAACTTTAGATGGCGACTAACTGGAAAAGCTCTGATGCATATAAAATCACCAACCCACCCCCTCCATGCATTACTTGCCCTGCTTCAAGCAAAGATGGGGAGTGGTTCTGCATGTTTAAAGACTTGGTACTGGTTGAAAAGTCTCGACCGCGTGTAAACACAAAGTCCTGCTTCTAAAGTGGAGAGAATGTTTTACAAAATGATACCTTTTACAAAAAGATTTTCACTATATTCCTCTCATTACCCCAATACTAAACCCACTTATGTGGGGGGGGGATTTGGGAGTGGGATAAAAGGGAACACTGGCATTGTACAAAGATTTAGATGTAAAGGCAAGCAGTCAAAAGTGACAAAGACAAAACGGGGACAAACGGTAGGTAGAGAGAAAAGCAGCAGAGTTTGGAGCAGGAAATTAAGAGGCCTTCTCCCTTGTCCCACTGCTCTTTATATTGTTCTCAGTATGCTTTTCCTTTTGTCCGGCATAAGAAGTGCACTGAAAGAGGTGCCTTTACAAAACCTTCCTTTTTTAATACCCCCAGGAGGCTGTGCCTTCAGGGAAACCCCGTTTGACGCACAGGTGCCTTAACCATAGCAACAGACAGGGGGTGCAGTCCCGACGGCAGGAATGCAAGAGCCACAGATATTTGTAATACCTAAACCCAGTCACAACTACCCCGCCACACAGCTGCACGCAAAACGATACACACGGGACCCCGTGGCTCTGCTCTGACCAGCTCCCCGGAGGCAGCGGGGCCCTTCAGTCACTGGGCGGCACAGGGCCCCCCGATTGGTGGGGGACCAGCCCATGGGGACCATGTTGCCTTTACACCCGCTGGAGCAAAGCAAGACCGGGCCAAGGGCTCGACGGGGCTGTCACTCAGTTAACAAAAGAAACAGAAATCCTGTGAGTCACAGAGGACTGAGCAAGGACAATAAACAGGGCGCCGTTCCATTCTGGGACAAGTTATTATTGTGGCTACTAGTGAGTGTGTGGGTGTGTGGGGACGGCCAGGGAGGTCACCGGGATGAACAGGGGAGGACACTGCCTGTTACTTCTGCTGCATGGAGGGGAACGAGACGGGGGCTGGCTATCCTGCAGAACAACCTTGCTACCGGTGCCCTCAACATTCAACACAAGAGTCTAGGAGTACCAGCGAAATTTTAAGGAAAACTACAAAGGAGTACCCTCTTCTTTTTTAAAACATGGAGAACTATTGCTTATTGTCGTTATGATTTTATTGAAGCCAGATGCCAATGATAATAATCTTATCATAAACTCTTGAGCAGTTTTTTTTTTTGCCTGGACATTTTATATTATATTGTCTTGTAACCATCACTAGATGGGAAGACAACAGGAAAACACATGATAAACCACAAATTGTAAATGAAGACTGCAAGTGCATTAAACGCACATCTTCATAACGGCACAGTCGCTTGTGTTCATATGAACCTTTCCACAATACGAGTTGTTCCTCCCCTTGGACCCTCTATAATTGGACCAGTTGGGGCTGCACACTAAATAAAAAAATGTGGGCAGTTTCTGCTCTTACCTCCCGGATTCACTCTTTATATTTGTGGCAGTGGGGACCGGGGAGGTTAAGTCATGTTAAAAAAATATCTAAGCACCACACCTTGCTTTGTTGGAGGTCGGTTCTCGGTGAAAGTGTCCAATATCCAAACAAGAAAAAAGTAGGTGGTGGAGTCCCACTGCATATCATTTGTAAACCAGAGGTAGATTCTCCTGCCTGGGCGGTGGAGACCCTCTTTCTCATTAGGTTGGTGGGGGGGGGGGGGGGGGAATAGGGAGGGGGAGTGGAAATGGGTCTGCTTCCTTTTTGTCTCCAATTAGTTTCTCTGAAGAGCAGGAGGACATCTTTAAAAACGGCGGTTTAAATAATGACCCTTCATCAGCCAGGAGAGACCGGAGGGGGAAAAGGAAGAAAAAAAAAAAAAAAAAAAAAAGAAATGGGAGAAAAACAACCCAACCAATTTCTCTTTGAACATTCAGAGGCGGCATGGTGACTCAGGCTAACAGATGGTTCCTGAAGAGGGCAGGGGGTGGGGGGGGGGGTGGTGGAGGGGGAGGCGGAGAACCCGGGAATGGGATACGGTATGAAGGGAGGAGGAGCGCGCTCAGACGAGGAGGAACTACTAAACGGACGGCGTCTGCCGCGGTGGGGGGGGGGGGGGGGGGTGCACACCAGAGAACGAGTGCGTGGCCATGGGCCATCAGTGTGTGCCGCATTAAGAGGAAGACAATGTATACCGAAGTCGAAAAAAACGGTCTTCTCTGTCTGCATGAGGCGTACAATAGCGGGAGCGCATCGGACTACACGAAGTTCAAGAAGCCGCCGAGGGGATAGAAGTGTTGCGTTCCATCGGGGATGGAAGGGTTGACCCGCGTTGGGACTTTGGGTAGCGGCCATAGATGCTGGAAATAGATGTCAGGGGCATCTGAAAATGTACTTGTATAGAAGAAAGAAATCAATAGGCCGTCTGTCTCGAGCGTCCGTGAGCCAGAGGTCTCCTCTGTCCCTTGCCGTGTGTGCGCGCCTCTGTCCGTGTGTATCTGTGTGCGTGCGCGCCATATTTGGCCGAAGGTGCTGCAGGGTGTCAGAACCATCTTCCCATTATTCCAGCCAGGGTCGGAATTCCTTCCATGCGAGCGCACGCCCCCGCTGCCACATCGCATTGAAGCCGGCGCCCAAAACGGGCCGGCTTGTTAAACGGGGCTCGTCAGCCTCTCCGTCCGTCCGCTTTTAATACGGTGTCGCGTAAATGTCGCGGGGCTCGTGAAAAAAAATGAAGAAAAAAAGATCACGCACGGCGAGCCTTGGCTACAATGAACACATCTTTCCGTGGGGCGATCTTCCAAGCGGTGAGCTGTTCCCAGCTGGAAGCCCGCCACCTGCCGCTGCAACGGCGACCGCGACGGCTAGTGGTCACGGAGTTTGGCGGAGAGAGGCCAAAAAGGATAGGCCAAAAAGGATAGGCCAGAGGATGAGAGGACCAGAGGCTCTGAGATGGCCTGTGTGTTGAGGAAGGCGTCCTGCTGAGATTCGGTGAAGGAGTGGGGGGCGGGGGAGCAGAGCGGAGCATGCTAAGGTCAAGACCTTTGAAGGATGTGGATGAGAAACACATTTTTTCCTCCTCCATTAAGGTGCTCAAAAGGCCTCGGTTAACCGTTAGGCAAAAACAAAAACACACAAAACAGCGGGACGATAAAAATCTGAGTAGACCGAGGAACCATTAATCTATTCTGTTTACAGACCTCTGCAAAAATCGAAAACAGCACTGAAAGTAGAACCAACCGTTGAACTAGGTGTTTAGTGCTACAGGTACACGAGAAGCAGACATGGAATTCCCTTTTCTCCCCTCCAGAAAAAATAAGACACAAAAGACAAACAACGAGAGAAGATTGACGAATAAATTGCAGCCGTTTGCACTTGGATCTTAGAACCATGTGCTCTTAAATAAGACGGAGGTGTTGGGGTGAGAAGGTGACGGTGTGACAGTGCACCTGCACCGAGGCGGGAGAGAGAATTGGCAGTGTCGGCGCGGCGAACGGCGAAATCAAAAGACAATGACTCGTGGGAAGTGCCAGAAAAAAAGGCTTAGGAGCCGGATCTGAGTTGGACTGGTGATGTGGCTTAATCACATGGTTCAACACCACCGCTGTTCAAAGTTAAAAGGCAGCCCCCATGCCATGTTGGAAAGCTGGCATTTGCGAGGGCATTCAGATGCCAGGAATGGAGAAGTGGGTGTTAGGGAATTACCTTTTACAAATGTAATCATTTAATGGGCCTGTTCCTTTGCCTATTTTTAAAAAAAGGTCTTAAGAACAGCATGTTTCAGCAAAACAATTAAACATAACAAAACAAACAAACATACTAAATATTTCAAGAAAGTGTGGTCTGGCACGCAGGTACGGTTTATTGCCAGGCAAAGGCAGCTTTCCCCATGGATGGATTTCCTACACACGGACACAGACACAGACACACACACACACACAGACACACACAACTGACCTTGGGCAGTACGGGCGTGGCCCTTTTGCTCTTCTTCCCGGTGGGGTCGTCGAGCACGTCCGGCTCAAAGTTGTAGAGCTCTGCCAGCTCGTTCATGGTGAAATGCCTCTCGATCTGCTGCTGGTCGACCACGCGGTAGGACAGCGACTGCTTGGTCACCTGTCGCTCGTATATCTTCTCCTCCATGGTGCCCTGAGGGGGAAGGAACAAAGTGTGCGGTTTGAGTAACCTGGGTGCTGCAGGTTGTTGTCACGGGACTGACTGGACAGAGGGAGAGAAGAGAGAGCTCAAAAAGGTAGCGCAGGACTGACTTGTAACCGGCAGGTTGCTGGTTCAAAACCTGGCTCCTCCTAGTTGAGTGTAGAGGTGTCCTTGAGCAAGACGCCCAACCCTAACTGCCCCCCCGACGAGCTGGCTGTCGCCTTGCATGGTTGACTATGCCGTTGGTGTGTGAATGCGTGTCTGGAAGCAGCTACCCTAAATGTAGATGGCTTCTGTGTTTCAAACTGCAAACTTTTGTCATGAAGGGATTAAAGCAGAGGTTCCTGTCGGCTTGTGTAGGAGTGCCAATTGTCCATTTTCCGTGTGGTCCCTCTGTAGCTCTATGTTATATGCACGTAAGCCCTGCTTTGTGATGCCGTCTTGGGGACAGGTCAATCTTGTGAAAGATTTTTTTTTATCCTCATCTGGTTGAATAAAAGTTTAAATGAAAAAAAAAAAAAATAGGTCTTACCTGGGCCAAGAAGCGGTAGACGAAGACCGTCTTGGTCTGGCCGAAGCGGTACACTCGGAAGATACTCTGGATGTCGTAGGAGGGGTTCCAGGACGCGTCGAAGATGATGACCCTGTTGGCGGCAACCAAGTTGATGCCCAGGGAGCCGGCCCGTGTGGAGATGAGGAACAGGCGACCCCTGTGGGACCGGAGGGGAGGGAGGAGGAGGAGAGAGTAAGGATCACACTGGCCTCACAAAGCAGAATAAACATCGAAAGTATGACGGCAGACAAGCCCAAATCTGACCAGGTGTTCTCTCTTTCATCACATCACATGTTTTGGACCAATCATGTTGCAGGAGGCCTTGATGTGTAAGCATGTCATTTGCCAGCAATAGTAAACGGAAATAACGTGAACGTAAAAGGTGGCACCCAACACCTCTAAGATTGTGGGCTGAGGCTCTTGCATATGGTGGGCTGTGTGGTTCACGGTGCTTCATTCCGCCTGCGTTGAGGGTGGGGCTGTACCTTATGTTTGCGGGGTCGTTGAAGTCCTCCGCCCACTTCTTCCTGGTGAGTGCGTTGGTGGAGCCGTCCAGGCGGTAGTAGTCGATGTTCCTGAACCACTTGCCCTCACCTGCAGGGAACATGGGGAGATGACACCACAGCTTTCATACACATGTGATCGATTGAGATAAAAAAAATTAAAAAAGGGGTGCATCGGTCAACCCAACATACTCTTCATCTTACGCTACTCATCTGAATAGCTTTTCCTTTCCCCTCTCATTTAGAATTTCCTTGGATTGAGTACGAACTCATAAGTGGTTGTGTGAGAGCAAGCGGCAACATTTGGCGTTTAAGATGGCTGCTTCGCTTCCCCCCCCCCCCCCCCCGCTAGCCTTCACAACCAACATTTCGGTATGTTTCCAATTACAGCACTCTGATCTTTTCATTACAAATTGCCAACCCTTTAGCAAACATTTTTTTTGGGGGGGGGGGGGTATAAAAAAGTTCCCCCCCCAAAAAAAAAAGAGTCAAGGTCTAATCATTTTTTTAAATTAAAGCAAAAACAGCTGCTACGGCTTAATTAGAAACATGACCTTACACCAGGGGCTACGTACGTGCGTTGGGTTGTGTTACTAAGTGCGGCGTGTACGTGAGAGTGCACGTCGCGTGTGGGACCGTCCCACCAAGTGTGAAAAGCCCAGCCCTGTGCATATGCAAGTGCTCGAGCCTTCGCCGCGAGAAATAATGTTAGCATTCTTGATATCTCACACATGGTTGAGCCTAGTTCAAAGACGGCGGTGTGAGACCACAACTATGGGCCTGAGGACATACGACCGCACCGCCCGCCCCGCCCGGGGCTCCAATCAATCAGCAGTCAACACGGGCCGTGGTGATTTTAACACGTCGTGAAAACTAACGTGGAGCGCTGTTCGCACCACAGTTGGAGCGGAGCGCGAGGAAACCCCTAGCATCAGTGTGCTACAGGGAACACGCTTCATGGTGACTAGAGATCGCCGTCTCCCAGACGAAACAACAACAGCGCCCCCCTGTGGACAGGGTAGTATGGAAACTGATCCAAAATAGATCGAATAACTGTTACTTTGCACGCGAAGGCTTTTCCCGATTACAATGCTTTTTGCTTTACTTCCAACCCGGATCCGCATGAGCGGAGCAGAGCATGGGCGTCATGGTTTGGAGTATTTTTATTGAACCAAGGCCGACGTCCATATTTGGAAATCCACTGCTATCCCAACCAAGGCCGGACGTGAACACGAGGACGGTCTCGCGGGAGCATCGGGTTCTGCACTCTTCAAGGGCGTAGTCAATATGGGAGGCGCGTGGCGAGAGAGGAGATCGAGAGCCGGGGCTGCCCTGGCTTCCCAAGCAGGCCTACCTTTGTATGGCGAGACTTTGCCCTCCTCCCGGGCGCGGCCGGCCTGCTCTAGGAAGTCCTCGATCAGGTTCAGGGAGATCAGAGACTGGCTGAACACCAGCCTGGGGATGGAGAAGGGCAAGGAGGGGAAGAGAGTGGGGGTAAGAGATAAGAGTCAGCATGCACCATGCAGAGTCTGTGAAGAGCCCAGACAACCAGCCAGCAATGTTAACAGTGGAAAATACAAACCGCCAATAAACTAGATGCGCACGGACTCGTTACCCATTCATGACTTTATAAATGATAAATGTTGTGGAACACGGCTTACACTTTATCGTCCACTTCCTCCGCCATGCGCAGGATCTCAAAGAGGAGAGAGATCTTCCCGGAGTGTTCCAGGATCTCGGCGTCTGCCTCGGTGACAAACTCCTTGTGCCAATCGGGAGACGGGCTCCCTGGGCCCGATGCGGAGGGCCGGGCTGTGGGGGGGGGGGGGGGGGGTCGGTTCAGAGCGTCAGAACTTAACATTATAGGGCTGTGCAATTCATCTCATTTTTATCCCGATTTCCACTTACTTGAGAAATGCTGAATCAATCCATTACTCAATAATTGTTGGAATAATCACGACCAATTTCCAACTTTACTTATGAGAAAATGCTGAATCAATCAGCATGTTTTCATAATTAAAATAATTGTTGGAATAATCATGATTCCAATATCGACCAAAATAATTATTATGATTATGATTTTTTTTACCATAAATCTAGCAGCCCTAGAACATTGTGGACAACCATTGCCTGGTGCATCTCGCACTCTCACCCTAACACCAACTTTGCTAACCATCATTCCAAGTTACTCCCAGCTATCAGAAATGTATACAAGGCATATTTGTCAACTAAAGTTGACCTGGTAACTCGTTGGTCAGAAGGGGCGCCGCTCGGCTCTCCTTCAACAGTCCTAGACTCTGATCCGCAGGCGCGGGGGCTCCGACCACCATCAGTCACCACTGTAGGTGACCCCCCCCCGGGCTCACCTTCCTCCACGGGCTCCGCTCGGTTCCGCCCCGCCGGGTCCCCTCCCCGGGAGCTGGTGTTCCACTCCTTAATCACTTCCAGGTCTTCGCTGTCAGAGTCGTCCGAGCCCTTCTTCTTCTTCCCCTTGCCCTTCTTTTTTCTGATGATGAGAGCAGAGTTTTTGTTAAAAGAAAAAGGTGGAAATGGCCGATGTTTTGTTTCTAGAGATGGTTTTCTGTGGTTGGAGGCAAAAAGGCCGATCAACTCTATAAACGGTGTGGAAGTGGTGATTTTAGGATCTCAGTGGCTAGCCCATAGCCACGGGATTTATTTTGAGAGTTGACCGTTTTATTGCATTCCAAAGTTGTCAAGGATTGAATATTAAGGAATTTTGGCCAAAGACTAGTGCGAGGCTGCTGTTGTTTTCAGGCAACGCTTTTTTATTGGAATAAAGGTTGTGATGCAACGTTAGGATAGGGGACGTCACGGTCGTTACGTCCGTATATTTATGGTATGGCTCTAGGGTAGGCGATTTAAAAAGAATACACAAGATGCAAATAGGATGCAAACTACATCCGCTTTTACTTTTTCTTGTCGTCTTCCGAGCTCATGCTCATGGAGGACTCCTCGGTCTCCGAGGCGATGAACTCCTCCATGCTGTCCTCGTCAAAGTATCCCTGCGCCGGAGAGCAGGGAGTTAGGCACCGCATTGGACATAGAAGACACTCTCCCATACACACTTCATGTGACGTGCTGTATTGCACCAGCATTCTGTAGCCACATTCAGCCCCTCCAGAAAAACACGATTATGTGATCGCATAATTCAACCGTAATCAGCTAAAGTCCACATATTCATGCGGGCCGCATTTTTTCAAATATGCCGCATTCACCGCATAAATTGCCAATTTCCGCGCAAAATATGCAGCGCTTGCATGATCTTATAATCCCTGCATTTTCGTTGCAAAAAAGTCACATATATATTAGCAGAAAGTTGAAAAATGTTGCGTTTACTTCACACAAGAGAAGCCATTTCCCCCTGTTGCCATGCAAACGTTATGAAGTGACGTAATCACGCGACGTGAACGTCATCGAAAAGCTGCAATTTTTGCAAGTTCCCGCAATTTCATCGCACAAAAATGCCACATATTTCATCACATTTTTTTAAGAAACGTGCCGCATAATCAAGGATTTTTGGACAATCACAAAAAAACGCCGCATTTTTCTGAAGGCACTGCACATGTGACCCCGTGTCAACTTTTGTTTCAATCAGACGATCCCAATAATCGCCAGGCCCTAGTTCCTTTTTCGAGGACGTCCCCCCTGGTTCAGGGACAGTGCCCCACCCCTCGGCCCTCACCTTGTTCTCTTTGCTGATGTAGTCGAGCTGAAGGCACCAGGGATGGGTCCAGATCCTGCTCAGCATCTGGAAGTCCTGGAAGAGTTTGGTCCCAGCGCGCCCCTTGCCCCCCTCGTTGGCGTTGCCCACACCTGCACATGGGGGGGGGGGCGTGTTAAGAAGACCAGGCATGTGCCTTTGTGTGTGCGCGTGTACGCAGCTGCCTTACAACCCAATACACTGGCCACAATGTGGCTGTTCTTTCTTCTCTTTTCTGTCCTGTGACACATTTAGTTGTATTGTCCCTGCTGTTTCGTGAGATGTTGTGTGGCTGTGTTTCGGAAGTATCTGTGCGATATGTGATCGCTTGTGAAAAAAAGATAAAATAATTGTTGCTGTTAAAGCTGGCGTCAGACAAGCTTTAACATCAAGGTAGTGCACATTATACATAAGTAGCCTGGCCTTCCCTGCCTCTGCTTTGACCCCCTCCCCACCCAGAGTGCCTATTTAGCCTAACCCTGGGTTATACCGATTCTCAGTCACCACATCAGTGGTGTGGACCCAGCTTAATTCATCACTGCACACATCACTTGTTCACATGCTTTCTTTTTTTGAATTGTCCATCCACATAACTAGATTTCCTGCGGTGGTAATACTAGCCATCCATCCTGCCCAAACTGAGCCCTTCATTAGAGATGGGAATCTGGGCTTTAACACTCCCTGGCATTCACACACACACACAACCACACACATAGCTCACCTGTAAAGTTCTCCAGGTAGTACCTATAAAGTTTACACTGAATGGGCGTCACCCTCACAGCGAGCACATACTCATGCTTTGGAGGTAGGAATTTGGTCAGCGCCGTGTAGTCCTTTCTCTGCGCAGTGGGAATGGGAACAAGAAACAAAACAACGTCACCATTTCTGAGATCCAATCACTGAAATTGAACCCTAACCCTAAGAAAACAAGATTTTTCTTCAAACTTGTTTTCTACCCATTATGCAAGACACAAGACACAAGACAGTCGCAACACCAAATTACAGCCAGCCAAATCTTCCATCGCTAAAGGCCTGGCGAATGTTCCAGACATCAAAGAGGTGTCGTTCAATCGACTTGAGATGACATCCGAGGCCAAAGAATACATTTTGGCGTAAAAATGGCAATAAAGCAATGAGAACGGATCCAGGATACCTCGAACGCGGATATCCGTGGTCTTTCATTTCGATAACCCAGGAGGGCCGTCACCCAAGCACTGCCGCCATCCCTTTAAGCCATTGCCTTAAATTCCTCTAAATCACAGGGGATCTATTGAGCCATACTGAATGGTGGTTAACTCCCATTTCGACCGGCTATGCTTGCCAGCTGGCTAACACCATATCATTTCACATCAACAGAACACCTCGATGCGTTTTGCCAACCAGTCATTTCACGTTATTCCCTATTCCTGCAACAGTCATTCCATCCAAAGTGAATTACAGATTATGGTGAATTCTGATGAATGTTTTAATGGGAGCCGGTGGGGTAACGGGAAATCAAACCCAGTGTCTTCCGGCTGGGAGTCACACACACCCACACTATTTCTTCCTGTACAACCCTGACCCCATGATCATTTTGCCAGAATTCCCCCCCCCCCCCCCCCCCCCCGAGTTCCTCCGGGGAGCGATGGCTGACCTGAACGCAGCCGGCCAGCATCTCGTAGAGGATGTGGGCCCTCTTCTTCATGACGCGCACGTCCTGCTCAGTGGAGTCGGCACACTGGCCGTTCTGGATGGGGTTGATGAATCGGTTCCTGAACTCCTTCACGGAGCCCAGCAGGTTCTCCTTGATGAAGTTCACCATGCAGTGGTCTGGTTGGGGGGGGGGGGGGGGGAGAAGAGGGTGGGGGTACGATGAGAACCGGCGTAACGAAAACACGCTGAACCAGGTTTTATGCACCGCATATCTGGGGGAACGTGCCAACAACAACCCCGGAATGTATGAGATCTGCCTCAACACTATGGAGGGTTTGAAACTTAAAAATAGCTTGGAATGTAACTCTGTGCAGTACTTTTGCCCATTACTTACTAAAAAAAAAACACCTCTTTTTCTGATTGTCGTTCAATTCGAAAAGCACTTCGAAGTGCCTTTGTATTTTCTAGGGTATTCTAAAAATGCATGTGCCTTGCTATTCCTGCGTTATCCATTTCTCTGTGGCATGTGTATCTGGTGGGGTGGGGGGGGGAGGCTGAAGTCGTTCACATTAGTGACTCACACTCGATGAGGTTGTTCTGCAGTGGAGTTCCGGTCAGGATGACCCTCCGGCGGGTCTTGATGGAGTTCATGGCCCTGGACACGGCAGACGCCTCGTTCTTGAGGATGTGGCCCTCGTCACAGATCACAAAGTCTGGACCTGAGGGGTGGGGAGGGGGACACACACACACACACACATACACACGTTATGGAAAAGTCATACTGAAGAGGATCTAGGTTTGAGAAGGGGATTCCAATGAAGTGTATTTCTACATGGGGCCGTTTACACAGTGTTGTTTTGACACCGTCACAGGCACTTTTCCTGAACGTTGGGTGTTTTGGAGCGTCCTCCCACCAAAGAAAGGTTTCAGAATGCCTGGGAACAACGTTAAGTTCTGGTCAAGTTTATGTTCCATGTTAGCGAATGAGGTGCTTACAGATCCCAGCCTCGAGCTTCGATGTGATTGGTCAAAACACAGGGTATCTGCAGGTTTCAGCAAGTCAAATTTAAGACTTTTTAATACCACCTTGAATGAAATTTAAGACCTAAAACATACGATGGTGGGGGTTGGCAACAGACACGAGCCAACTTCGGAAAAGGACGTCTTCCAGCCAACTGTCCTTGAATTTGCACCTACCCATTGTCAGACTAGCTAGCAAGCACGCAGATAATCGTTTATATATGCAGCTAGCAAGAAAGAAGCCTCTCTACTTGTCCTCCCTGAAAAGTCCCACGAGAAAAATAAAAATATATAGTCTTGCCCCGACAAATTTAAGACCTTGAGTTACAGTATTTAAGACCAGCATATGACATTTGTAACGAATTTAAGACTTTTTAAGGCCTTAAATTTAGAAACATGAACTAAAACTTTTTAAGGATGCGCGGACACCCTGTAATAACCACTATGTAAATGACCAATGTTGAACGATAATATGGATTGGGCAAAGTGCAATTCTTTATGCAATAATTTCTGTGATTTTATTGTCTTCATATTCATCATTTATTCATTAATGTTCTGACTTCTTATTTGATATGACGTGTGTACGTGTGGTTGCGCGATATGACCGGAAATGCCTTCACCTGTATGATATTTGTTCTAGCGGTAGCCCCGTAGTTTGACTCTGCACAAGGGAAAGGAGTTTGAAAGCAGAGGGCGGGTGCTTGCATTATGATGGGGTTTTAATATGCGATCTATGCGACCGGCGTTGCATATTTGCACTTTGTTCGTTAATGAAGGTATCTGATTGTAGTCGGATTGTAATCTCGCATTCCTTGGAGAGCGCAGCGAGGTATGATTGTTGTTTCCTTTCCTTTGTTGATGAAGATTTGTATCAAGATTTTATGGCTTGTAATTTGTTTGATTCGTATAAATGATATGTATGTATGTAAATTAGTACCGTGTAAACTAGTATTGTATTGTATTCGTTTCAACACAGTTTTCACGGTGCATGGTGACGACGCAAGGATTAAAGTTTGGACAACAATAAAAGACACTTTAGGCATCAGTCAAGACTCTCTATACTATGGATCCAAGGGCTGCTACACACTATAAAGCGATAGAATGTGAAACACCCCAGTCGCTCGCCCAGATTGAGCTTTCCTGCGATTACACTGTAGATAATTCAGCTGAAGTCGGATTTGTGTGACTGACACACACACACACACACACACACACACACACACACACACACACACACACACACACACACACACACACACACACACACACACACACACACACACACACACACACACACACACACACACACACGATGGACGAACAATAACACCACCAACACATACCGGGATCCACAAGGGTCTTCTGGAAGGTCTCCTTGAGCTTCTTGCTCTTGATGTTCCGTCCCTGGGTGAGGTTCCTGTACATCTCGTAGCCGATGATCATGATGCCCCCGTCCTCCTGCCACCGCTGTAGGGCGTAGGCGCGCTCCTGGGGTCTCTTCACCGTTGCCAGCTCCGTCACCTGGGGCCAAGATCAATACATTAATGAAAAAAAAAAAAAAAAAAGGAACACGGGAACAAAAACGTGACCGAATTTTTCAAAAGTGTGATGCGAAACACAGAGGTAAATGGACTGAATGTATTGATCGCTTTTATCCAAAGCGCTTTACAATATTGCCTGACATTCACCCATTCAAGCACACGTTCCACACCGACAGCGGGGTCAACCATGCAAGGCGACAGCCAGCTCGTTGCGAGCAGTTAGGGTGAGGTGTCTCTAGCTAGGAGGAGCCGGGGGAACGAACTAGCAACCTTGCGATTTACCAGCCAACCCTCGATACCTCCTGAGCTACTGCCACTCCAGTGGTACACACGCAAAAACAGAAAATACCTGCAAGCTCTCCTCGTCCTTCATCCCGTGCTGCCACTTTTCAAATTCGTTGAGCCAGTTGAGGACCGTGTTCAGCGGGCAGACTACCAGGGCCGTGGAGAAGTTGAGCTTCTCACAGAGCAGCATTGTGTGGAGGAACGTCACCACCTGCAGGGCCAAACGCAGAACTGCACTCAGACAACACAAAAAACAACCCGTCGTCCGGTGACAAGGGGTGGTTGCTATGGCTGGCGAAAAAAGGGAAGATTTGCCTAGATACAAGCCCAGAAAAACATTTGCTTGAACATAGAAATCACGGACGACAGAAACGCAAGTGGCGAGAGAGAGAAAAGGTTAAAAAAGGTGCCGTTAACGGTAGAAAGGACAAGAGCTCCGCCTCGTACCTGCAGGGTCTTCCCCAGGCCCATACAGTGGGCCAGGATGCACCCAGAGCCGGATGACTTCTCAGTCTTCCTCATCGACTCGCAGCAGCAGTCCCAAATGAACTGCACACCTGGGACGAGAAGCAAAGGGCGACAGACAAAAAGGCTCATTTTCCGGTCTATTTCAGAGAGGGTCAGTGATACCCTGGATGCAGTCCAGGAAGAGGAAAGGTGTTATTTTCTCTTTGTGATGAACAAATATAAAGCTATAAATATAGCCGGAAATCTGTGAACTGTAAAGCAGGCTAGCAAGCTTTTGGGTGGTTAAAAATGCTCCCAGTGACAACAAATCCACAGTTCTGTCGGTCCTGCAGTTTCTCAAATTGGCCCCACGCACTAGCGAGTGTGAGGATTACCCCTCCAGAAACCATCTCAGCTGCGCGGATAAGAACTGAAGTCGTTACTTGAGATAAGTGTGGCTGCATTTGGCCAAAAGCCGTAATAACTGAACACTTTAAAGATTACATCACGGACCAGCTCTCTGATTCAAAGTAATTGCATTTAATGCAACAATGTTCAAACACAAAATGGATGGAGACCAGACCTTTGTTTTCACATGTGCCAAGGCAGCAAAAACAGAAAATCTGGGTCCTAAAGCAATGATACTATTGTTGGTTAACGGCTGATTGTTAACATGTCTGCTGTCTCACCTTCGACCTGATGCGGTTTCAGCTTGGTGACCAGCTTCTTGTGCACCTGCACCATGGGCTCCTTGGTCTCTTCATCCTCATCCAGCACCATCTTCAGGGTGATGGGACAGTCCATCTGACTGGCCTCCTTTATCTCCGCCGTCTGAAAGGAGTGTAGTAACAGGTGAGTTCCACATATACCTTTGCCCCGATTGTTCCTCTGTCCCTTTTGATTTGGCCAGGAGCAAACTGTATTCAACTTATTTTTTTGACATGATTGTGTGATTTGTTGCAGGGCAGGACTGGTTTACTTTACTTTTGATACCTCTATCATTTTTTCCCTCAGCATCTCCCTCTCGGCGATGCGCTGTCGCCGGTCCTCCTCCTCTTTCAGAGCGTCCCGGGTCTCCGTGCGCAGCTTGTCGTCCTTCAAGATCTTGCGGATCCTCTTGCGGCCCTTGGGTGTGTCCTTATCGTCTCCGTCTTCGTCGTCATCGTCACCGCTCTGGGAGCAGAGCAGAAATATGCATCATGTTTGTTGAGCTTGGATGGCCGGGGGTCAAGACACTAAGGGCAACGTGCGACCCCCTGAGAAAGTACAAGGGTAAAGAATCGAGAAGCAATTTGTCACACAGAGATGCAGCTACCTTGTCGTTGCTGGACGAGGAATCCTGAACTTTGATTCTGCGCCTCTTCTTCTTCTGTTTCTGCTTGGAGCTCCGTTTCTCCACGTCTTTCTTTTTGGACGACCTGTTGACACAAAACAGAGGATCCAGCTCAATGTTTGGGGTCAGTCGCTGGATTTGATTTTTTTTTATGGAGTGTTCAACTGGACACGGGAGCCTACCTGGTCTTTCTGCGTTTGCCGTCCTCTTCTGACCCGCTCAACTCCTCGCTCATCGCAGACTCATCGTCGCTGGCGGATCCGGACTTCTCAAACTCAGAGTCTGAGTCGTCACTGCCGACTGAACAGACCCAACCACGAATGAATTAAGATTGCATATTTAACATGGGTTACACAAATCTAGCTCACAGGTGATGAATCCCACCCACGCAATATCAAAACAAACCTTTCCGCCATGATCGTTTCTTGGGGTCCTTGCTCTTCTTGGCCTTGCCACCTGACTTCTCGTCCCCCGACTCCCCTTCGCTCAAAGCGAGTTTGTGGCGCAGCAAGGCGTGGCGCCGCCCCTTCTTCGCGTCTCCGTCCGAGGCGGAGCCTTGCTGGGAGTCCTCCTCGTAGTCGTCATCGTCGTTGTCTGGAGACAGGGACGCGGCATATTGTGTGTGAGCGAGAAAGGCAACCAAGTGAAGTCTTCTCTGCAGCTCGTTTCACAGACGGGAGGCAGCACAGTGATTTACAGTACAAAAAGGCAGTGAAATAGTCCCCGCCCACATAATTGCCAAACAGATCCGACATAGTGGTGCATAAAAGGTTTTTCGATAAGGATTTAGACAGAGTGTACCAGGGTCAGCCACTGGGTACCACTGCCCCAAAGGAGAAATTTAACCATTAGGATAACCAATAGGAGGAGCCGTGCATCGCTTGAGAAATTTGTGCTACCTTCCTGATCTTCATCTCCGTCTTCCTCCTCGTCGTCATCGTCTTTTTTCTCTTCCTTCACTCTCTTGGATTTCTTGTCTTCGTTTTCTCCCCCTTCACCGTCTGAGGAACTGTCGTCACCAGACGAGTAGTTGGACTTTATTTGTGCCAGAAGCATTTTCTTTGCAATTCTAAAGAGGAAGAAAATCGGGTTGAGTCAATTCCTAGTTACATTCATCCCTTATTGGGTTCAGACAGGATAACCAGTATTAACCACAAAGTTTGGCTTTCATGCGTACCGGTTTTCAGCGTCGTCATCGTCTTCACCAGGATGAGAGCCGTCTTTATTGCCATCTTCATCCCCTGCACATACAAAAACATACGTCAACACACAATTTGAGGCCACACGATTCAATTCGAAACAAGTACTATCTAATGGCCGTCGCCCCAACCTGAGGACTGATGGAAGTTGCCGCTTGCTGTGGCCACGTTCTCCTCCACGAGAGGCTTGATCCTCTGCTGGTCGCTGTCTTCTCCGGAGTCCTCCCCGTCGATGGCCCCTTCGTCCGCATCCTCCTCGTCGCTGGAGGACGACTTCGACGCCCCTTTAACCTTCCTCGCCTTTCGCTTCTTTTCGTAGGACCTTTTCCGATCCCCGGCCTTGGCGTCGGCAGACTCCTTGACTTCTTCCTTCTTCTTCGTCCGGCTTGACCTTCTCTTGGTGGCCTTCTCCGCCTCGGAATCCTCGGAGCCGCTGTGCTTCTTCTTCTTCTTTGAGGATTTCTTGGATACCACTGAAGATTTACTTTCGCCCTGCTCCGGAGGGTCAGAGTCGGAGGTGTCTGACTTCCTCTTGCGCTTGCTCGGCTTTTCCTTCTGCTTAAACAAGCACTTCTTGGCACTCTTTGTGACCTCCCCTTCAGCGGAACTGTGCTCTTCCGCCACCTTCTGCAGCAGTATGTCAGGGACGGAGTCTGAGTCAGACTCCTCCCCTTTGCCCTCAGGCGAAGAGGTCTTGGTCCGTTTTCCATTTTTGGTCTTGGTGCTGCTGGACTTTCCGGCCTTGTCAGCCTTGTCCCGGTTCTGCTCTTCTGTCTCGGAGGAGTCCTCCTTGGCCTTGATCTCCGCCTGCTTCCTGAGCGGTGTGGTCTTTGTCCGGCTAGAGCGACGCTTACTAGGGAGGCAATCAGCTGGAGTTCCATTCCTCTGTTTCACCTCAGAACCCGAGTCCTTCTCCTCCTCCGCCTCCTCTACCTCATCCTCGTCCTCCTTTTCTCCATCCTCTTCTACCGCCTGCTCTTCCTCTTTTTCCACGTCATCCTCCTCTTTTTCCACGTCATCCTCCTCTTTTTCCACGTCATCCTCCTCTTTTTCCACGTCATCCTCCTCTTTTTCCACGTCATCCTCCTCTTTTTCCACGTCATCCTCCCCTTTTTCCACGTCATCCTCAACCTCGTTCTTCTTCCCTTCCTTCTTATTCTTCTTGCTCTTCTTTGGGGTTTCAACCTCCTTGTCCTTGCTCTTGCTCTTGGACCTAGATCTGGAGGACCTGGAGGATCTGGAGCTGCACGTCGTCACCACCGGCACGGGGGTGAGTTTGACGATGAGGTTCTTCACCTTGGGCTGGTGTCGCTGGGAGTTCAACGCCTTCTCCTTGGACACGGCGGCCGTGTCTTCGCCGGCCCCATCGTTGGCCGCGTCGTCCGTCTGCGAGAGCATGGAGGAGTCGGCGAGGCGCTCCACCATCTGGAAGAGCTCCTCGGGAACCGACGGGGGAACCGAGACAATGTCGTGGTCCAGGGACATCTCATCCATCGGCATGTCGTCGTCGTCGTCTTCGTCGTCCTCGGACTTCGCCGTGACGTTGGCCTTGGCGGTTCCCGTGACCACTCCCTTTGGCTCAGCATCAGGGGATCGATCGCTGTCTTCATCACCGTCCTCCTCCTCCTCCTCCTCGTTGTCCTCCTCTTCCTCCCCCACGACAGCGATATCGTCTACGAGTTCCGTGTCTGCATCCTCCGCGCTTTTCCTGTGAACGTGTAACCCCTCATCGCCGTTTTGCAACTCCATGTTCTTGAACTCGGGCTCCAACGCGTCCTCAAGGGCAGTATGGGCCTTTTTCAAATCGCTGAGCACCGATTTGAACGCGTTCAAGTGTCTATACCTGATGGAGTTGTCCCCTTGCTTCTCGCTCGCCTGCTGGATGAACTGAATGAATGTGTTGTTGAGGCCCGCCGTCGTCTCCACCAGCTTCTTGGCCTTTTTGACGAGCTCTTTGGAAACGTGCAGCTTTTTGTAGCAGAAGGTCATGGTCCCAGAGTCCTCGCCGTGCTCCTTTCCGTTGACGGCTTTGTGTTTTTTCGCCTCTTTCCCTCTGTGTTGCTTGCCGTCGCGCTCCTGACTCTTATCTGGTCTGCGCTCCTTGTTCCACACCGTTTCTAACTTCTCCATGATGCGCTGGCATTTGAAGGATAAGTCCGAGAGTGGCTCAGAGGTGCAAACGTAGCAGTGCCACTTTGAGTTCTCGTTGGTGATGACGGACAGCTCCTTCCGTCCCAGGTTGCGCAGAATGCACTTCTTGCAGAAGGCGTTGTTGCAAAAGTCGCAGCAAATCAGTTTGCCCCCTTCAGCACACCACCTAATAAAAAGAGAAGAGTTTAAATTGTTACTTAAATTAGAGGTTTGCTTTTAATTACTTTGTAGTCGTCTTTATCCAAAATGTTATATTGTCTTGAACCTTGCATCAGACTTTTATATTTGTATCATTGTGGTTACCTGTATAATACCCCAGTATTATACAGGGCTTACTGGAAAATGGTCCAAAGTTTTATTCTCCCTGTTCAACTAAAAGGATACAATATAATATTGTCATATTTATAAATAAGTGGTGAACTATCAGAATGAATGTATTGATTAAGTGTACAAAAGGCATAAACTTATAACATAATTCTTACAATTCAGTCAACAAAAATCAATTTTGAGAAAATATAAAACAAAAAGAAAGCTCTTATTCTTATGTAATTGAAAGCACCTGAACCCAAAAACATGTTTATAACAACTATTTGAAAAAAAAAAATTTAACGTGATTATGGAGGTTACACGTTTTCAAATAAAATACCGTACCTGCACTGCTCATCCATTCCGTCCGAGTCTTTGCTGATGTCATCACTTCTGTAAAACTTGTAACACGACTAGACACAGTGACATCCTCAAATCAATATACAGGCAAGGCATTTCCATGAATGACTAACACTGACTACTTTTTGTAACTAAACATGCCAAAACACTTAGAACTGCATGGGTGGAAAACAAGAGAGAAAACTACCTTGCAAATAAGCACTTTGAGCACAGGATGCTCAAGAACAGAGTTACGTTGGAACTGATTAACTTGCTGCCCGCACGCTGTGCAGTTGACCTTCTTCTGCAAGGCCTCATCTGTAATAAGGAACGGTTTGTTAAATGAAAATACATACACACAGCCTTTATTGTATGGCGAGGGGTAAAGGTATACACCCTTACCTGTGTTGCACTGTTTAAAATCCACTCTGAGCTTCATCGCTCCTTTATTTTCATTCACAACTGGCCTCATCACCAAGGTCGCTAGAGGAAACATTAGATACATTTAGCATCAAACTAGTGAACACAACATTGTCAATATGATGCAACTGAACCACTCACTTTTGGAAATGCTGCCTCCATTACTCTCTGAAAGATTGTCAGAAGCGACGTCATTATCGGACTCTTCTGAACTGTCCGATTGATTTGCTCTAGTGAGAGGATCTTCGGTGGCTGGCAATCTACAAACATAAGAATATTTTTGTGGCCAGTAGGCTACAGTAGGCTACAGCAGTACGACTCTGTGCTCACATGGGTGTGTTTGATCAAATGAATGAGTAACAACCAATGGAAAACCAAAGGATGTGCTACTGAAACTAGCAAATTAATACTTTACTTCATAGTGTGCTTCATAGCCTCTGTCGAGCTGCCAGGCTGAGGATGAGAATAAAATTGAATTCCATTTTATAACATAACATATGGGCTTTTGGATTCAAATTACTAAAAATATACTTTCGTTTTTAAAAGATTGCATGTAATTTACATCCCAAAATAATAAATAAAAAGCTTTACCTCCTCTGCCATCTCTGTCCCTTGATCTGAAGGCGATTCGCAAGAAGCCTTACTCATCTAAATGGAAATTAAAAAAATTGATTCTTATTATTGTTATCGTACTAAATGAGGACGAAGGGATTTCTAATTAATCAGATTGATCCACAGACTCGCCTGCATCATTTCGTGCCAGCTATGTTTTAGGGAAATTCATAGCCAATGGGAAAGTGAAAAAAATAAACTAACAAACCGTTAGTTTACCATTTTTTTTTTTTATCCTGTGTCAAATAAACATAAATTATGAAGCAAGATGAGACCACCATTAATCATTGGTTTCATCCTTTTTGTAATTCTACAGGTCCAACATCGTTTGAATAATAAATACTCTCGAATAAGAAAACGCAATGTGCAGTTCGAAAAGCAGAGGCAGCTCCAGTAACATGTTACTGAGCATTGTATGTAGACTTAAATCCTTGAAAAGGTATTAATATATTTCGGAGTGGAAGCCTGATGGTGCGAAGGCTCGGCCATTGTTTACATTGGCGTTTCACGTCATCATAATGTGCGCACCATGATGATGATGAGCGCGCTAGCGAATTGTTGATCAATCAGCTCAGTCATACAAACAAACCAAAGTGCCCCCCGTCCGTCCGTCCGTCCGTCCCCCACCACCTCCATCGAAGGCCCTTATGTCACCAGGAATCCCATGCCGGCTTCAAACGAGCAAGTCCCCACCATTATAGCATTTCAGACCTGCATGACCATGCCCCATTGTGTCATTGCAACAATGCATTGAGAACAATGTTTCTACAGGGTGCCGACATTATCATCATCATCAACCTCTCATCATCATCATCATCAGTACCATAAGGAGCTAGCATCAGCAGCCTCCTCACTGAACAACTTATCCTACCGTCATTGCATGTTTGCCGGGCAACGATGCAGCCTTAACATGCATGCACCGAAAAATGCAAACAAGGGGCCTTCTCACACCCCCTGACTCAACGCCATGGCACAAGCTAGCGCGGGAATAGCAACATCTGGGCTAGCTGCGCTGGACTGCCCTATGCCGATAGCTATACGTTAGCCTTCGGATTATTCAGACGTCAGCAATTAAGTGCTCTTCTTTGTGGAAAGGTGGTTAAAAAAATAAATAGGCACCTGGGGTTTCGTTTAAGGAATAACCCTGTGGTAGGCAGATAGACAATTATCGTTGTTGGGTGCTAGGGATCTAATGTGCCGGCTGCGCACACATCAGTGCTAGGCCAACACACAGGCAATCACTGGAGGCTAAGTTAGCTGTAGCAAACTTAGCAACCTGATTGATGCAAAATTAAGTCGTCCCACTAAAAAAGCGCGAATGCGTTCATACCTCCTCTCCAAGGCGGGCGTTTCGTGATGGGCAGACACACGACCAGTCGGTGCCAGGGTCAATCCAATTCCAGCTAAGCTTTTTTTAGATGTCACTGCGCCGATAAAAACATCACATAACCAAACGAGTCCGGTCAGGGCAGACAAAGCACGGGAACCATCTTGCCGGATGGCTGTGGACGCAGTAAAATGGCGCATCTAGAGCAGATACTTTGAGCCATTTCATTGGTTGGCCGCGTTAAAAAAAAGTGCTTTCTGAATGGCTGAAGTTCTTGGAGGCTTGATCATAATAGACCTCTGAAGAATATGTCCCGCCTCCGAGGCTCCCGGTTCCCTCGGTCAAATATCTTTGGGAAATGACATGGGTTATTTGAATGATGTACATAACAAACTCTGTAGTTCGCAAAGAAGTAAAAGCTGCGTCACGTTTTGAACTACACACTTTTTCCATCTAGTTTCGACTGGGTTTTTGGATTGTCGGTGCCGTTAGAGTAGCAGTAATAATTGTTTACTACTTTAAATGCACCGGCAATCCAAAAAACCCAGTCAAAACTAGATGGAAAAAGTTTGTAGTTCAAAACGTGAAACATTATATAGAGGGAACCGGAGTCTCGGAGGTGGGACAGAGTTCTAGAGTGGCGAAGTCACGCCCCTTCTGGCAGAGCCCTTGGGACCCTTGCATAGACATCTTTTTTTTATTTAGCTATATATCGAAAAATATGAATGGGTTTCAATGGAGAGAAATTAATTATTTTCTGGTCCCAGTCTTTATATGCCCTGGATTACACATATGTTTTTTGTGGATTTAAATGATAATTTTTAATGCAAAGAAAACTAAAAAGTTTCGCAAAGAAGTTTGATAATGTTTGGTTTTGTGTGAGGCCGCTTTTTGAACTTACAGCTCTTCGCTGTTCTCGCCGCGAATGATATAAACCCACCACCCGCACTAGGAACTCCAGTACAGACATGGCGATCTCTGCTCCACTTCACCGCTTTTTTCCAAGGGGAGGAAAAAAGCATTGACAGATTTGGAAACCATTATAAATCGAGGCATGTGGAGAGTTTCGGTTATGCAAATGGAGAGATTGTCGGTCTTGTCCACGCTAGTCGCAGGGAGCGTGACGTCACATACGAGACATGTTGTTTTCTCATTGTGTTTCCTACAGCCTTTATCATTCTGAACAATTGTACAATAAACGGTCGAACTCTTTGCATGAAAAATTATTATTTAAATCCACAAACAAAATATGTGTAATCCAGGGCATATAAAGACTGGGACCAGAAGATAATTATTTTCTCTCCATTGACTCCCATTCATATTTTTCGATCTCATAGGTCACATGAGCCCTACCGGAAGAGGCGTGACTTCTCCACTCTATAGAGCTCATTAGTCCCGCCTTTTCCGGTGGTCCCCATGGGGCCTATGAGATCGTAAAATATGAATATGAAAGGGGCGTGACTTCGCCACTCTAAGCGGAACTCCAGGAATGGAAACTGTGTTTGTGTACATGTATGTCCGTGATGAATTGATGGCACTAATTAAAACAGTGGTGTCAGTAAGCGCTCCGCTAGTGTTATTCTAGGTGGTTCTGTGTTATTCTTTATCTGTGTATTGTTGCTACTCACTTTTGCGAGATGTCAGGCTTCAGCCCTTATCCCATCGCAAACTTTCCACCCTAGAGACTTGAGAGACTTAAAACTTTAAAATATTAACCTTATATTGGAATCTGGCGCTTGTAGTCAACCTTTTGAGTTATTGATAATTGAAGGCCAGCCCTATTACGTGTGAGTGACGAGATTAGATTAAATACGTAAATCAAAATTTAAAATGCTACTTTTTTACTTGAATGTGAGATTTAAGTGTATATGAACTTTCATTGTGTTTAATCGCTAATGAGAACTAGATAACATTTACTGTCCACCAGAGGGCGAGAACAACCAAAGTAACATAGAAAATTCAAGATTGTATTTGTATTTTCCTGTAATGTTGGGTCTGTGTGTGTGTGTGTGTGTGTGTGTATGTGTGTGTGTGTGTGTGTGTGTGTGTGTGTGTGTGTGTGTGTGTGTGTGTGTGTGTGTGTGTGTGTGTGTGTGTGTGTGTGTGTGTGTGTCCCCATTCCTTCACGCACACGTGTGCGTGTCTGTGTGTGCGTGAAGGAATGGGTACAGAATGTTTAATCACACACACACACACACACACACACACACACACACACACACACACACACACACACACACACACACACACACACACACACACACACACACACACAAACATACACACACAAACACACACACACACACACACACACATCCTTCTGCTAAACATCTTTGCATCCCTAATCTGATTAGTGGGTTTTACGATTTTATCTTCTGTATGACTTTAGGTTCACATAACAACGTATTGACACTTTGTCTGATGACAAAATAGTAGGAGGCTACAAATCAATACTTTATTTTGAGGTAAGGCTTCTGATCTTCAGTAAATGACTAATTAGGCCACACTAGGTCCTTATTAGGCCATCTGGAAATAATGACGCGTAGATTATCTAAAAGAAACCCTATAAGAAACTGTTTGACTTCTGCCTGGGTTTACCTTTCAACTGAACCTAAGCAGAGGCTGCCTACACATGATATCATGAAGACATTCTCCAAGCTCTGTGTTGCATTCATGCTGCATTTCATTGCAGTTGATTTGATAAGTGATTGCGAACATCTGAAACAGATAAAAAAACAATCCAATAGGGCCTATTCAAAGGTAAGACACTTGTAATCTTGCATTTGGTTGGAAAATGTTTGTTGGTTTTATTATGGCTAAATTGTATACCCTTGAAATAGAATTTAATGGACAGTCACGTGCCATGGAAATCCAGCAATCATTGTGGGGTATGTTAAAAACATTATTCATATTTATATTATTTGTAATCATTAATATATATTTATCTTTTTTCTAATCATTATATTAGGTATGTTTCTGTTATTGTTTTTATTTATTGTTAATCTGTTATTTTTCATCTTATTTGTTTGTATTTCCTTATTCAAGGTTGACTTCTTTTGTCGTGTGAAGAAAAGTCTAGACTCAGAGGGTCGTAATTTGTCTCAATTTGACTCTGAATGGAGATTGACCGACAGTTTGAACCAATACAAGGTAAGTAAGCTGTTATTTTCAATGTAGAAATCATATATTACATTCTTTCTTGTTTTATTTGTACTCAGTTCTTGTACATTTCCCTTTTTTTCCTCAGCAAAATTCTACATGCCCACCTCTCCCAGCTGAGACAATGCGTGTGAGCGATCTTCTAATCAAAATTCATTGTTGTACCTTGGTACTACTGGCAGATATGAAATGCCATACATAAAAAATTAAGTGCTACAAAAAAGAACACAACTCTAGGTTTGTTTGAATGCCACATTAGCTTAAGTTGTCGCCAACCAATTGATAAGGAGTTACATTTGGACCCTGAGTGTAACTATTGTATTGCGGTAAATGTAACTATTTTTTTGTAACTTTATTTCTAAAATGTGCAATTATGCATTGTGACAAATTGTATTTTCCATTTGGTGAAACATATTTAGGCAATTAAAGTTCCTAATCATAAATCGATTTCTAATGGATTTTATTGTATTTGAGGCAATTATTATTAACCTCTGTGCTAATCAGTACCACATTATGACACATACAGACCCATTCAGTTCAGTAGAAACTGATGAAACACTACTGGACAGAACCACTGCAATTGTATCACATTTTATTTGTTTCAGGGCATATTTACTGAATGGGTTTACTCACACACAGACTGAGGTTGATATAGGTTTCCAGCCCAAAATATAAGTGGAATTACTAAACTGATTTTTTTATGTTGTATACTAGCAGGCAAATCTACTCTTTATCCCTCCCTAATTAATTATTTTATTATGTATCAACTTGTGTTGGTGCGTCTGTGTGTCTGTGCAGGTGGGGGCATGTTTATAGATATGAATAGTGCAGATGAATGTGCTTATAGATACCAACATTAGATGAGGGTCAACAGTATAATGGATTTCGTTTTTTTCTTTCTTTCAGTAATGTGAAGAATTTAACAAACAATATGGTATTCTAGATTCTTCCAATTGAATTGTAAATATTTCACATTAATTGATTTCCTAACATTGCATGTGTGAACCAATTCAAAAGTGGATTTTAATGACTCAATTCAACAAAATATGTGACATAATACATGGAATAATTTAATAAATTAACTATACAGAGATAAAGATTGGTGAATGTAAACAGTTGACATACAGCATGATATAACGCCTCTTTTCTTGCACTGCAGTACACCATGTAATTAAATATATGCAACAATGTGAAAAAAAAAAAAAAGCATTTGACACTAAGGTATATGCTTGTAGGCTACATCTCAGTAGATATGAGAGAAAGGAAAAAGATTTGCTTAGTTTCTAATTGAAAAAATGTCACTACTGTAGGCCCTGGATGGCATGCATGTTCTACCATTTACAACAAGACATTAGTATACTGGCATGGTTTTCTACAAGTTAAGGACACTGATTTGATGACAAACAAAATGCTAGATCTAACCCTTGCTTTGATTACCATAGTTAACACCAAAAGCTTTAGCATGAAACTCTGTACTATATAATTCAACGCATTACGAGTTATCCTAGACAACAGTAGCCAAATGTCTGAGGATATTTGACCGACGGACTGGACATTGGTAACTATTTGGTCTGTATCGATCTGTATCATTCAGTGAAACTCATTTACCTGGTGATAAAGGTATCGTTTCTGTTTCACAAAGTGCACCAATTTCATTTGAGGCAACCCATAGAAATGTTTTCCATGAGCTGTGTTTCGGTCCAAGATCCATTGAATCGTGTACATTCGGCCGCATAAGTTGTTCTTTGCTATTTTTGGATCTAACAACCCGAATAACAACAGATGACACTTTATACATCCCTCAATTTTGAGTAGTGTCCAAACATCGTCACATTTAAAACCATACAGTGTATTCCAATTAACTTTTTACATAACTAAAAACAAATAATACAAATCTTCAAAATAATGACTTCAGTTCCTAAGTTTAAACGTGAGTTCACTTGGCAAGGCAACATTAAGAAGACTTCACTGCAAGAGGGATTCGATTACAGCCTCTGGCTTTGCAGATCTCTTCCTGTTAGGAGATAAGCACACGATCAGCATTATCACCAACACTTAGTAGTGAACTGCACCCATTTCTTCGTAGAATAACCACATACACTGATAATAATATACAAGCAAACTTTAGAGAAAAGTGCTTTGAAAGCATCAAATCGTTTTCTTGATACATATGGGGACATTATCTTTATATGTTGAGACGGCATGGTGCCCTGGGTACCTCCTGCCAGTCTTGGGTCGACCGCTTTTGCTGCTCTTGGAAGTCCGGGGTCTTTCTAGCTTCATAAGGGACTGCCGCATACTCTCCTCCGTGTAGGCCAGGTACACATGGGACAGGTCCACCTCGAAGGGCTGCGGGGGGGGGACGCATGAGAGAGCATGGACAGAAGGCCAAGTCAAGTACGCAAAACGCATGTTTGGTCGTCCTACATTCATTGGGGCAAGAAAGTATTTAGTCAGCCACCAATTGTGCAAGTTCTCCCACTTAAAAAGACGAGAGAGGCCTGTCATTTTCATCATAGGTAAACCTCAGCTATGAGAGACAAAATGAAAAAAAAAATCCAGAAAATCACATTGTCTGATTTTTTAAGAATTTATTTGCAAATTATGGTGGAAAATAAGTATTTGGTCACCTACAAACCAGCAAGATTTCTGGCTGTCACAGACCTGTAACTTCTTCTTTAAGAGGCTCCTCTGTCCTCCACTCGTTACCTGTATTTAATGGCACCTGTTTGAACTCCTTATCAGTATAAAAGACACCTGTCCACAACCTCAAACATTCACACTCTAAACTCCACTATGGTCAAGACCAAAGAGCTGTCAAAGGACACCAAAAACACAATTGTAGACCTGCACCAGGCTGGGAAGTCTGAATCTGCAATAGGTAAACAGCTTGGTGTGAAGAAATCAACTGTGGGAGCAATTATTAGGAAATGGAAGACATACAAGACCAATGATAATCTCCCTCGATCTGGGGCTCCACGCAAGATCTCACCCTGTGGGGTCAAAATGATCACAAGAACGGTGAACAAAAATCCCAGAACCACACGCGGGGACCCTAGTGAATGACCTCCAGAGAGGCTGGGACCAAAGTAACAAAGGCTACCATCACTAACACACTATGCCGCCAGGGACTCAAATCCTGCAGTGCCAGACGTGTCCCCTGATAAAGCCAGTGCATGTCCGGGCCCGTTTAAAGTTTGCTAGAGAGCATTTGGATGATCCAGAACAGGATTGGGAGAATGTCAGATGAAACCAAAATAGAACTTGTTTGGTAAAAACTCAACTCGTCGTGTTTGGAGGAGAAAGAATGCTGAGTTGCATCCAAAGAACACCATACCTACAGTGAAGCATGGGGGTGGAAACATCATGCTTTGGGGCTGTTTTTCTGCCAAGGGACCAGGGCGTCTGATCCGTGTGACGGAAAGAATGAATGGGGCCATGTATCGTGAGATTTTGAGTGAAAACCTCCTTCCATCAGCAAGGGCACTGAAAATGAAACGTGGCTGGGTCTTTCAGCATGACAATGACCCCAAACACGCCGCCCGGGCAACGAAGGAGTGGCTTCGTAAGAAGCATTTCAAGGTCCTGGAGTGGCCTAGCCAGTCTCCAGATCTCAACCCCATAGAAAATCTTTGGAGGGAGTTGAAAGTCTGTGTTGCCCAGCGAAGGCACAAAAACATCACTGCTCTAGAGGAGATCTGCATGGAGGAATGGGCCAAAATACCAGCAGCAGTGTGTGAAAACCTTGTAAAGACTTACAGAAAACCTTTGACCTCTGTCATTGCCAACAAAGGGCATGCAGCAAAGTATTGAGATGACCTTTTGTTATTGACCAAATACTTATTTTCAACCATAATTTGCAAATAAATTCAATGTAACAATGTGATTTTCTAGATTTTTTTTTTTTCATTTTGTCTCTCATAGCTGAGGTGTACCTATGACGAAAATTACAGGCCTCTCTCATCTTTTTAAGTGGGAGAACTTGCACCATTGGTGGCTGACTAAATATTTTTTTGCCCCACTGTACATACACATACAACCATGAGAGTGGAAGCATTGTGTTTATGAAATGCCATATTGTATATTGTTCTCACATCTTTTTCTTTCTTGTCCGGTGCTGGGGTCTGTTTCCTCATATTGTTACCAGTGTACGCCACGCATTTCTGAAAGTAAGGGAATGGAAAGAAAACTCAAACTGAATAACTGATTTAACCCAGAACCCCGACCTCATTCTCAGTCAACCAACGGCAGGCTATATTCTGTGACAACTAGATCCAATTTGTGTGCGTCTAACACGTGTAATTTACCACTATGGATGAGGTCATGGGAAAATGTCATGGATGACATGCTCATCCATTCAATCTATCAGCAAATGTTTTTGGGAATTCTAACTAGCATGGCAAGCTCTTTGCAAACATTTCATGTGTGTTTTCAGAACTCACCAGTTGCCACTCTCCTATGTCTTCATTCCAGTGCACATAGTTTTCTATCATCTCCTATCATCAAAAACAGTAGGAAAAAAACATCAGCAGCAACGCAGCAGAAAAAAGGAGAATATATCCATAGATACAAGGTGTACAAGATGTACATTACAAAGTCATTCAATGTTTGCAATTCATGTTCAAAAAGTGGGTCAGCAGCATACCCTATTACTAGGGATGAGGAAACCAAGGCCGAAAACCGAAACACCGAAAGAAATTATTATGGCAATTATTACTACCATTTAGGGTTTCTTTTTTTTGTTTTCGGCCGAAAATTTTCGGTGGCCGAAAATTCGGTGCATCCCTACCTATTACAGCAAATTGAATAAATTACATAGACATATTGAATCAGGAAATTAAGGGTCAATTTGGGAAGGATTTACAAAACTTATAACACACATTGAATAACATATCTCCATGGGACCCACACATCTCCCAGTGCCACACACAAATTTTTTTTCCGGTAATCCAAATGTCAGATTGACACCAACAGACTCTGACACACAAAAAACATCTCAAGCATAACAGCCCCTAGTGACTCAGATATATCCCAATGATTCACACACACACACACACACACACACACACACACACACACACACACACACACACACACACACACACACACACACACACACACACACACACACACACACACACACACAAACACACATTTATGTCTCTCAGTTAGACACACGTACACAAAGCCTGGCCTGGCCAGACAAACTTCATCTGCACTCAGTGAGACGCACACAAACACGCACTCCCACACACACCTGGTAGTCCTGGGGGATGAAGTTGTCTATGATGAGCATCTGGAGGCGGAGTTCGCGGCTCAGCTGCCGGATGTTCTCCAGCAGGCCTTCAATCTCCCTGTGATGCTCCTGCTGCAGGTCAGCCATCTGACACACAGGGGGACACAACGCCAGCGCTATGTGAACCGCCAATGCTCCGCGAACCGCCAGCGCTCCGAGAACCGCCAGCGCTCTGAGAACCGCCAGCGCTCTAAGAACCGCCTCAGCCCGGCCTCCGGTTCAGCCCTCGCTACGCCAACCCCAGTTTTGACTTTTTATTTTTTTCCATTTGAGAACTCTGTTATTCACGTTTGTAGCGTTCAATTTGAGTGTTTTTTCCCCATTCACTTTCCCTATTTAATAATTGCATTATAAAAAATTTAAAAGATAACATAAAAAATATAGCTGCGAGCAGCAATGTGGGGGTCACGCAGAATAGGACTCCATATAATTTAGCTGGAAAGACATAATCGGTTAGGTGGCTACATCACGACCGTCTCAGTGATTTCACCTACAATGAAAGCTATTGGCAAATGGGTATCACAATGAAAATACGATGAAGTTGCTCTCTAAGGGCTGGAATAGACTTGCTGCTCACAACGTACCCCTAGAAGTCAAATGTCACCAAATTATTTGGGCATCATCAGGATAGGGTCATAAGACTATGAGCCAAGTTTGGTTTGAATACATGAAGGCCTTGCAGAGATATAAGCTTACTCTCTGTTTGACGTCCCCCTGAGGTCAAAGGTCACCAAATTGTTTGGGTGTCCCCAGGATAATGTCATGAGTCTATAGACCAAGTTTGGCTTTGATATGTTAAAGAGTTGCTGAGAACAGGCTTACTTCCTGTTTGGCGGCTTTGCAATCAAGTTTGATTGGCTGTCACGGACAAACGGTTCTGAATTTGAAAAAGCTGTTTGAAGAAATTTGTTCAGCTTGTTCTGGAGATCACATATGGCAAGTTTCATGAAGATTGGAAAGAATTTGTGGCCTGTGGATATGTACTATTGATTTTGACTTTCAACATTGATTTTGACTTTCAACATGGCGGCCAAATTCTGATATTTCCATGAGAAATGATTTATTAGCTATATGAAGAGGTCTGACAGAATCACCAGACAAAATATGTTTGATATATACTCATGTGAAGAGAGAGGTGTTAAAACACATCTTCATTAATTACAGCGCCCCCTAGAGTTCAAAGGTCACCAAATTAATGTAGTGTCCCCATGACGATGTCATGGGTCTATGTACCACGTTTGGTTATAATATGTCAAAAGGGCTGCTGAGAAATTGGCTTACTTCCTGTTTGGCACCTTCGCGTCGAATTTGATTGGCTGTTGTGGCCAAACAGTTTTGAATATGAAAAATCTATTGTCTCGCAGCTTCGCTGCTTGACCCCCAATAAAATCTGCAATGGTTGGTCTATAAAGGTTGACGGCCACTACATTGAAGTACTCCCGAGATTTTGGTAGTGGTTTTGTGAAAATACCTACAAAACTGTTGGACAAGATAATTAGGCAAAATTAATATAATAAATAAAAAGGGAAGAAGAAGAAACAAGCCACAGTGTGGTTTGCTTTGCAAACACACTAATGCTTTCACTTCTTACTGATCTGGTGTATCTTACCTCTGACTTTGCCGCCATCAGCATGGTCCAAACCTTCTTCAGCTTCTTGGTCTTCCCTTGGGCCTCCTCCTGCAAGCTGGTGTATTTTTCTTCGATGTCCAGACGCTCTTGCTGATTTGGGAAGAGGGAATAGCAGGTGGCTATGTTTAATACAGTTGTCAAGCTTCCCCAAATGGCTCCCGACCCTAAGGTTGGGAACCACTGGTTCCAACTATGATGTTACCTCAGAATCTGACTCGGTAAGAGTACGCTTTATATCGCTTTAGTTGGTAGACAGGTTTGCCATGTTACAGGTATTATCAGCATCCCTTTCTGACATGTCACAGAAAGTTCAAAATTAATCAGATCTCTAATAGCCGAATCACTTCCCCACACATCAGGCAGTTCTTCCACCCACGTTCAGTGGCTGGCACTGGTAGCTCTCATGAGCTTGACAAGTTTTACAATAAGGACTGCATGCCAGTAATGTCTCAACATCGAAACCAAACTACACTGGCATGATACTGCTGTGGTGGTTTTTTAAAAAATGAGGGCTACAGGAGGCAGGGCTTCCAAGTAAGGCCGCTATCGAAGCAGATTTTATCACGGTTCACATTAGTATCGATTTATTGTCCACAACCAAAGAAGAATACATGTGATTGTACAATTTTGACCTTCAAGGCATGGCTATAATATCAGGACTTTCAATTTCAATAACAACAGGGCTACCTGTTTAAAGTGTCTTTAACTGATGACGTGCTTGTCTTAAGTACGGTACAGTTTTTATAGTATATAGTATTTTTATAGGTCTATATTCCTACAATCTGAAAGACTATTTCTGGCTCCAAACAGACACCAGGGCTGACATCACCACAGGTCGCTTGGAGGCGGGTCAGGCTCACTTTGGCCCAACCTCGGAGATGGTCCATAGTAAAGTCTGCAATGGGAGTCTTCAGATCTGACGTAGCAGCAGTATAGTGCCATGGCAGGCTGGAGTGTTCAACTACCGTCCTAAAGGTTCTGGGTTTGATCGGCCTTCTTAGCCTGCTAGATCAAGATGCCTGAGCCCTTATTGACCTCAAGCTAATTGGTAATTATTGAAACCCATAAAACCGATACCTCTTTCTCCTCCAGTTCTCTGCGAAGTTGCTCAGCCCGTCTCCGGCGTTCCTCCAGTTCATTGTTGGACTCCTGCAGGAGCTTCTCCTGCTCCTCAGCCTTGGCCAGCAGATCCACGCCTCCCACAATTACCTTCTTCTCCAGGGCAGACAACTTCTCCAGCAGCAACTGGTGCTCCTGCCTACATTGGATATAGAGTAATGAGGCGAAACGTCATTAAAGGGCCAGTGAACCAAAAATGTGTCAAATGCAAAATGCTATTATTATTCCCGTCTCCACCAACAAGATTGTGAATGTTATTCCTGCTCCCAACTCAAGTCAATTCTTACCTTGACATCACATCATGACAAAGGAAAAGTACGCAAGGGTATGCTAATGCAGCGGTGTCCGTAGGTGTGTGGAGCCCCGTCTGGGCAGTGGTCGGTTTTGATGGCCGAGGGAGATTTAGCTTCTCATTTAAGCTTAGATTCCATACACAACATAGGTCATAATCACGCTCATACACTTACATCTTATGAAGATCTCAGTGCAAACAGCATTGTTTTTTCACTCCTAGCTTGCAACGTCAAGCTGAAACTCGGGGTTCACCTTAAACACTTTAGACTCAGTTTAGACTCAATTTAGACTCAAGATAAGTTTGTATTGACCGTGTTGGACGCAAGCTCAAAAATAAGCTTCACACTTGCCGTCATGCTTGTGAAAGTAGATTGATGTCTGAATCAATTCCAGCATCCATGTCCAAGTCGCTGAAGGTAAAGCCCGACGGTGGAGGCAGTTTACTCACTGAGCTTTGAGCAGGTCCTTCTCCCTCTTCTCCAGCTCGGCCCTGGCCTTGTTCCTCTCTTCCTCCTCCATGTCTAGCTTGGCCTCCAGAGCCTTTCGCTCCTCTTCGATCTTCGCCTGCATCTCCAACATCTTGTCAGGGGAGACCTTCTTCTTCCCTTCAACATGGAAAGGAATAATAGAAATTTAACGAGGGTGTGTGTGGCAGGCATGATTTTTCTGGTTAGTTGTTTTCTTTTTAGTGGAGGGGGCGGGGAAGGAGAAAAACATGGATTCAGGTCATGACAGGTTACATTGTTAAATGACATTTTAAACCAATATGCTGCAAGAACAAAAAAATGTGAGGGTCAGTTGCAGACAAAGTTCTACAAGGAATCTCAATATCCATTCATTAGGGTTCCTTTGATCGGTATTTGTCTGGTAGTGAGCTGAGCGACAGATTACCAACTTGTTATCAAAGAATGAAAAGCACCTCAGTAGAGGGATTTGAGATAGTCCTTGGACTTTGTGGAGGATTCTCTCCAGGACAAAGTGGATAGAAAAGGGACAATAGCATGACGATGGAAGACAAACAGATGCACACAAAAGGACGTGAATAAGAGAGTGTTAACATGGGTTAGACAACAGGACTTGTCTTCCCTCCTCCTGCATCGTCTGACTTGTCTGTCGCAAAAGCCAGCGGGTCGGCCAAACATTGCAGTGGGCTTGGTTAGGGGATGGTGAGCAAAGCTATGCCAAAAGTGCATTCAGGAGCATTGAGGATTCTCACACCAACCTCTGTCTTCTTCAATTAAGGTGTATAGGGAGCCAGCAGTCGGCACATTTCAACCAATCAAAGGAAGGGGGAGAGAGAGCAGGGGAGAGAGAGAGAGACAGAGAGAGAGAAAGATAGTGCCACGTTACCACAAGAAAACCTTTATATGCTCTACAGGGTGAAAACACTTCACAGTCAGGGTAGATTGAGGACAAAGTAAAGGGAGCGAAGGGAGACTGTCAGCATGACAGAATGAGGATGGTCAATGGGGAAGGGGGTAACACATTGGATGTCTTCTGATCAACATACAAAATACTATCCTTTAGAGACAATCCTTTCCTGTATAGTTTATTCTGAGTTGAGCTGAACAAACCCTTTTTCAAATCAGGTGCTGTACGGATTGTTACTTCATTGCATGGAAGTACAAGTGTCATCAACAGGTGATCTTCCCACCCACAGGAGTTTTACAAGTGACTGAAATCTGATCACTAATAAAACACACCATGAAGTGAATGTTCCATCACGAATGGTTCCAAACCAGACTTTGTAGTCAAATGTCAAATGATTCCACGATTTTTATCAAAGCCTTTTGCGGACCAACTCATACACAACTGATACTGCAAGAAGGTGATGGCAAGTGGGAAACAGCAGTCCTCCTCCAATGTTTGCACAGTGAGGGAAAATTAAACAAACAAGAAAATTGAGACATATTGAGTACATGAGACATATTCCTTTAAAATCACGCAGGTGAATAGAGAGATGGATTACCCGCCCTATACAGCCTAGTGTAGACAAACGTGCACTGCACCCTTTCACCAAAATATCCAATGTATTGAGAGGATGCAATTATGCTTGAGTATAACTTTTAATCCTAGTGTAAAATAGTGCAGCAAATGGCTTTTTGCGGATGGGGTTGATTATGATGGAGTGGGTTTGTTTAGGCTATCACTCTTTGTGAGTTGGAATCCAAAACTAAACTCTTGTGACACAATGCACAACTTCATTGAAACAACCTATATGCACGTTGCACAGATTGAGCTTGATCTTATTAAGTGCAGTGATTAATGGCACATGAGCAAGATGTTCTCAGTTTTGTAGATTTTTAGCAACAAAAAAAAAAATATATATATAGGCCGATATAGGAAAACATTTGGAGAAAAAATACAATAGAATCTCTAATTAGACAATGTTCATGTGATTTTATACATCCGTAGTGTTGTGAAATAAATTATTGCACAATGATCGTGAAACCGTCAATCTGTGGTTATTCCTCAGACCTCAATCTTACTTCAACATCTAGAATTGCTGCATACCTACTTAGCGATAGCCCTTGTTGACTGACACGGGGACATGCACAGAGGTAGCCATCTGCAATGAATGAACTCTTCCAAACCACAAAATGGATTCAGATAATAACATTGTCAGCTATATCATGAAGCCATACCGCGTTAGTGTTGCAGGCAGTGTACCTTTGGTTGTGACAGGGGGACTGACGGGGGTCTGGGTGGATGTGGGCGAGGGGTAAAGCATGTAGGTCAATCGGTTGGGGTTAAAGGGGCTCGGAGCTTTGTAAATGGAGCTTAACATACACACACACACACACACACACACAGTCACTGGTACGAGCCTTGTTCTCAGTGGTGGCCTGCAACACTGAGGTGAAGCAGACAGAGCCTGAGCTACTTCCTCTGCTTCCTGCAACAAACACATGGGAGGCACCAAAGCCACCACACACACACACACACACACACACACACACACACACACACACACACACACACACACACACACACACACACACACACACACACACACACACACACACACACACACACACACACACACACACACACACAACCACAGAGAGAGAGAGAGAGAGAGAGAGAGAGAGAGAGAGAGAGAGAGAGAGAGAGAGAGAGAGAGAGAGAGAGAGAGAGAGAGAGAGAGAGAGAGATTGAAAGTCGCCGGCAGTAAGGGTGCAAATCTTTTGGTGACTCATGATTTGATTCAATCACAATTCTTGGGGTCAAGAATTCAATTCTAAATTCCCCATTCAAAATGAAACTTAAAAATAAACTTACCTCCCACACATACTACTAAAAACCTCTCACACATCCTACTGAAAGTAAACATCTCTCACCAACTACGGAAAACCCTCTTACACACATTTCTGAATATTACTGACACACTACTGAAAACCTCTCATACATACTACTGAAAAACTCTTATACAGAATAGAAAACCTCCCACACACACTATTAAAATCCTTTCACTCGGAATGCTGAAAACCTCACACACACAATGCTGAAAACCTCTCAATATACTACTAAAACTCTCTTATTTACAGTATTGAAACTCTCATATACAGCATGGAAACTCTAAAATATACAGTATTGAAACTATCTTACATACACTACTAAATACAAAAATAGTAAACTTTAAGAAGAGAATAAAACAAGTTAACCAAAGCCACAAATAAAATACAGTTGCAAAAAAAATTGAGAACCTTCTGAATCATCTGCATTAATGGCTCCTAAAATATTCAGGTTTTTTTGTAAGCGATAACAAAATATAAAAAATTGTGTTTAAAAAAAAGAACACAGAACATTTAACTTTTATATTACTTTGTTAATTAGGTTCTTCTAAAGGCTGTGTTGCAGGGTTTATTTTCCAACAAATTTGTGCAATTAGCTTGTTTGTATTTAAGATTTAAACTGTTATTTATTGTATTTAAAGTTGTTAGGTATCACAAAACGGAATGTTACACGAAAATATAGGTACTATTTTAGCGGTTTGCTACTGATTCTCATTTCCCCCAGAATGCATTGCATGACGTCACGTTGGGGAGACACGGACCAAAGCCGCATTGAGACCCTTGAGAGTAGAGACTAGTAAGAGAGTGTTCAGCAGATTATACAGATACATAGATAAATACATTGATATTATATATAGTTAGTATATGCTACACGTGAACCTCCTAAGATGGCGCAATTTGCTTAGTTCGCTATCTCGGGATAATTGTTGACTAATAGCCTAGATAGATAAATAGCCTAGTCAAGTCTTTATTAATACCAAACTACACGTCTGGAATTCATTTAGGTGATTCGGTTCACACAGTATAGCCTACAAGACCACACAGAACAAGGGAGACAACAAGTCTGACAGGAAAATACATCACATTAAAACTAGACCCAAGCATTGATCGATAGATAGATAGACAGACAGATGGAAAGATAATTAAATATGTTCTATTATTTGCCTTGCGGAGCCAGCCAATCACGTATGCAAATTAGCCAACATTAGCTAACACAAGAAAGACGTAAAGTTGAGAAGTCATACTAAAAACGGATAGCAGGCGAAAGCCGAACCAGACTATCATTCACATACTTTGGGTCCATTCTAACTTATGGTAAGAGGCGAGTCTTTAAATCTTTGCAGTGACTGAATGTTGATGATAAAACGGATTGTTTTGCATAAGACGAGTGTGTGCGACTGTGCGTGTGTCCTTTTCGGCTTCGGCATACTGTATGGTTATGAAGGCCTAGTGGTTAGTCGTGGTCTTAGTGAAGCAGCCTAGCCTTGGAGTTGGATAAGTTGGAGCGATTGTGTAGTATGGGCGTGCGAGAGTGAGAGAGAGAGAGAGAACACACCCGCCGTCGTAATGTCTGACTTGTTGTGGGCTGTCTGTCAGCATCCGCCGGGTTGGACGGTGTGCTTTGTGTTCAATGTACATCTGTCTGGTCATATTTGCGGTAGATTGATGGTTGAATAATGTCGCAGCACGATCGGTTACACTTGCTCGCACTCATTTGGAAGTGCACTGATTGCTGTCCGATAGGCTAAGTGGGCCCATAGCTAGCATTATGCCTAGATTTCTAGATCTTCTGACTAAGTTTATCGGTACTTACGACATAATCGCTGTCACTAGATATAAAGAAAACGTTGACTTTCAATCGATGCTATTCACTGACAGTAAAAATAAATAAAAGTGTTGTTATTGTATGCACTGCTGTTCATTGACTAGCTCCAGAGCTCGTTGCTAGTTGCTAAATGATAGCAACTCTCCACTCATTCTCCTCTGACCATGTATTGAATTGGCTTTGACTGCCATCAGTTCTGGGCAATTCCTCATTCGCCCTCTCACGTCTGACAAGTTCGAAATTAAACTGCTGTGGGCCATCATGCATGTTATTTGTGGTTCTTGCCACTTCTTAGACGCCAAAGTTCTAGTACTAGGCTGAGGCTACCTGCCACCACGTCTCCCCAACGTTACGTCATCGCCGAATGGCGCTAGAAAACACCCATTACTGCCCAAAACGCCAAAAAAGTGGACTTTAACACTATTTTGGAGACATTTTATAAATGATACACACATTTTGAGTGCTTTATGTACCCATTAATCAAAACTCCCGGTTAACCTGCACGTAGGCCTTTAAAACATGGTTTCGAAAAGGTATGTGAACCACTAGGATAATGCATTTTGCTCAAGGGGGGAATTGGAGTCGGACAAGACCACATTTTGCTGTGACTTGCAGGGAGTCATCGAAGATACTTTGAAGCCTTTGAAGTATCAAAGGCTCCATTGAGTTCTGTACCTGTTACGGCGTCTGCCGTAGACCCTGGCGGGAGCCAGGATCACTGTGTGTTTGTTCTGTCTGTCTGTGTTTTCCCGTTGTGGGCGGAGTTAGCCGAGTCCAGCTTCTCCGGACTCCACCTTGTCATACTCAACCAGTGCCATAGCATAGTTGTGCTAGGCCTCGGAGTAAGATCGCGCTAATCAAAATGGCCCTTGTTCCAGCAAAATATATAAAAAAAAACCCTTCACTGCATATTTCCATGGAAACCCCAGGGGGCTCAGAGGACTCTTCCAACGGTGACACGCTGCTGGACTGGCTGAACACGGTACGGTGCACGGGGAACATCACGAGAAGTGGTCACCGCGGCAACCAGTCATGGCGGGCCGTGGGCCAGACAAACCCGAACAGCGGCGACTTCCGCTTCAGTCTAAAAATCAACGTGAATCGTAACCTGGCCGAGCAGCAGGCAGCAGCAGCGGCGGAGGGCGGGCAGGAGACCCCGGAGGCTCCAGGGGCCCCAGGGGAAGTCGCGGCAGCCGGGGTGCCTTCAGCAGCTATGCCTGCAGCAAGAGTAACTGCAGTAGGGGGGACTGCCGCAGGTGTGACTTCTCCAGCCGGGCCTGCAGCAGCAGTTGTTCCTGCAGTAAGGGTGACTGCAGCAGGAGCGCCTGCAGCAGGGCTGACTGCACCAGCACTACCTCCACCACCGGTGCCTGCACCACCAGTGCCTGAGGCCGAGGCTGAGCCGGAGCCACAGGCTGTGTCAATGGAGGTGGAGGAGGTGGTTGAGGAACCAGTCGTAGAAGAGTTGGTTGTCATAGTGGAGCCAGAGCCTGAATTTGAAGATGCTGTGATGCAGGAGGTGCTACAAGAACCCCCGATCCCTGCCCCCAACGAGCCCCCGGTCCTTTACTCAACCATACACATCTGTGGATCATCATAATCACCAACTCCTGTTTATCAACCCTGGCTTTCCTAGCCTGGCTCCGCCCGCCTAAGTACTTTCGCTCAATTAGAATTTCCCTTCAGTACTAGGTCTGGGTCTGCGGTATGTTAGTGGGTTTTCTCCGTCTAAATATTCTGTGTCCAGTCAGCGAACAGAGGGAGTGGCTGAGATCAATGACGTTAAAGTCAGCTCTCGTTGACGGACATCTGCCTGCACGGTGATTGGTTTGTTTGGTTACGTAAATTAAGCACATAAGCTGTAATTACTACACACAGCCACAAGGGAGCAGGATCAAACATACAAGCTGTGATATCTAGCCCAGCCACAGAAGGCAGCATCTTTAAAAGGGGCTGAGTGGGGAGCTGAGCATGCGCAGTTCGGTCACGAAAGTTAACTTTTGCTTGGGCCACGGAAAACTAACACATCCGCCATTCAAAGGCGAGACGAAGCAATCTTGGTCAATCTCACAAGTTTTCCTTGCCATCCAAGCAAAATCTACCAAAATCAAGTAACATACGTGACTGATCAATATTTTATATAGAAACTTTTCCAAAAAAAATGTAATTTTTACTGCGAAGCCAAATGCGAGAAGGCCTCTCATCTGCCGACCGATGCTGAGTCCTGATCGTCCGTTCAAGACAAGGCATGGGAAAGCAAGCACAAGTGTATTTGGATGGGCAAAGAAGTGTTTGCCCCTTGGCAGAACTTAAAAAAGACCTGCCTTTATGCCACGGACATGGCATTTGCAAGCCACTTGAGCTTCGGCGTCGTGAGAGGCTAGAGAGGTAGTTGCTGTGGATTGCTCTTTTTTATAGAAATGCATTTTCAACTCTTCTGTATACCGATTTGATCGTCGTTTCGTGTCC
The DNA here is from genome assembly GCA_900291075.1 of Melanogrammus aeglefinus. Classification (NCBI taxonomy): domain Eukaryota; kingdom Metazoa; phylum Chordata; class Actinopteri; order Gadiformes; family Gadidae; genus Melanogrammus; species Melanogrammus aeglefinus. The sequence continues at coordinate 17,227 of OLKM01000934.1, read as the reverse complement.
GTGTAGTGGCGTATTAGTCAAGCGTTCGACGCGGGAGATCTCTGAAGTGCGAGGATATGCTAATCTGTATTTTCGACCGAATGCGCATGCTCAGTTCCTATGCTAATTAGTTAAGGGTCGTCACTTCAGCGCATGCCCAGCTGGTGACATAGCCCCTTTAAGACAGACGCGGAAGCCAGAGCTAAGACGTCACATAGGCCACGTCTACTACACATAGGCCACGCCTACTTGATACAAGTGCAGCGCGAGGAGCCAGATGAGGTCAGAATCATAGGCCGACCCGAGCCTCGGGGCCCAGCGCCCGTTCTTGAAGTAGCTCTACGGTATTTCTCTCCACGCGTGTTAGATACAATAGGCTCTATGCACAACTCCACTACTTCCTGGATTTAGTGCAGCTCCTTCATTTCCTGTCTTACATTATTGGATAAACTGATTAATCCAGGTGTGTCTGACCATTGGGACTACTCACACACCTGGATTAATCAGTTTGTCCAATAATGTAAGACAGGAAATGAAGGAGCTGCACTAAATCCAGGAAGTAGTGGAGTTGTGCTATTCCCTCCCTTTTGCTTCATAGTTACCATACCGAAATACAAATAAAGTGAATTAAAAGCGACCCGTTTTGAACTACTTTCAACAAGAACACAATAGTTTAGAGCCTGCGCACAACGTAATTCCCAGCCAAAAGTCAGCGATTGGTTGTGGCAGATCCAGAGTGGCACCGGGCAGATCCAATAGTTTTAAACTTCAACAGACACCCGCCTTCAAGTGAGTTAACGTTTGTCGATTGAGTAGGTCCAGACTCTCTGTACAAATGAAATGAACTACGAGAGTCTGGTAGGACCACGCTACGGCTTCCCAACCATTCATCACCAAACAGTCTAATTTTGTATCTAGCGTTCCTGTATTCCATGTCTCTTCGTTACAACATTAAGGATGTCGGGTTCTAACCCTCTGCTTCCATCAAGATCTTCCCACTTCTGCAGCACTGTCCCCCGACACCAACTTCCCGGTGTCCTCACTGACCCGGCTGGACTCCCACATCAACCAGCTTCTACTCGTTCACAGTAAGGCTGGGCGATATAGACCAAAAGTCATATCAAGATATTTTCAAGCAGAATGTCGATATAAGATGTAGATCGATATTTGTTGATGCAATAACATAGTTAACGTTGCCGTGCTCCAACTCGTCATTCTACATCGGGGGCGCCGCTGTGCTTTTATCTCCAGCCTGCCTGCGTCACTGTGCGCGTTAACCTGCCTTGCTGACTGCAAACTCAATCCTAAATTTGGGTGTAGGCAAATGTAGCTAAATATTTTACAATTAATCAGTCAAAAGCAGTCAGAGCAAGATGTGGCAAATGCCACCGAACTGCCTCCGCTCTGCATCGGCACCAACAGCAGTTCTCCCCCCCCAGTCCGTTCCGGAATCCCTGGACCTCATCGCAGTGCCCCGGATCTATCATGAACTTGGCGCAGTGTTCAACAAGCAACACGCCGAATCCTTGCCACCACATCGCCCCTACGACTGCGCCATTGACCTGTTGCCAGGCTCGCCACTCCCCAGCACCCGTCTGTTCAACCTCTCCCGGCCTGAGCGGGAGGATATGGAGGGGTACATCCGGGACTCGCTCGCGGCAGCACTCACCCGCCCCCTCCTCCTCACCCATAGGGGCAGGGTTCTTCTTTGTGGCCAAGATGGACGAGACCCTTCGCCCCTGTATCGTCTTCCGTGGTCTCAACGGCATTACCGTCAAAAATAAATATTCACTGCCCGTAATTGACTCAGCCTTTGTCCCCCTTCAAGGCGCCACCATCTTCTCCAGACTGGAGGAGCGTACCATTAGGTTCGCATCCGTGAGGGAGACGAGAGGAAGATGGCCTTTATCACACCCCTGGGCTACTTCGAGTGCCTCGTCATGCCGTTTGGTCTCACTAATGCCCCCACCGTTTTTTAAAGTCTCGTGAACGATTGTTTAGAGAATGTTCATGTGATTTTATCCGTAGCATAGTGAAATAAATTATTGCACAATAATCGTGAAGCCGTCAATCTGCGGTTATTCCTCAGACCTCAATCCTACTTCAACATCTATAATTGCTGCATCCCTACTTAGCGATAGCCCTTGTAGACTGACACGGGGACATGCACAGAGGTAGCCATTTGCAATGAATGAACTCTTATCCGAACCACAAAATGGATCAGATAACATGAGTCCCAGCTATATCATGAAGCCATACCGCATTAGTGTTGCAGGCAGTGTACCTTTGGTTGTGATAGGGGGACTGATGGGGGTCTGGGTGGATGTGGGCGAGGGGTAAAGCAGGTAGGTCAATCGGTTGGGGTTAAATGGGCTCGGAGCTTTGTAAATGGAGCTTAACATACACACACACACACACACACACACACACTCATTTGTGCCGCCCTTAGCACCAATATGAAGTGTCGCGCTGAACCACCATTGTTGATTGATTATGTTATGAAAGAAGCAGATCAACAAACATAGTCGGTATAGGCTACCATAACGTTATACCAGTTTTATGACTACATATATGCATTGTGGAATTATTTATCTAGTGCATACAGTGACGTGAAGGATAGTGGGCCGGCACGCCGCTGAGCGCTGGCGCGCGTCTAGCCGCAGCCGGTGTTCTTTTTGACGCGCCGGCGTCTGTTGGGCTTAAGAGCCTTGTTCTCAGTGGTCAATGACATTTAGATTTTCTCATAGTCTCTCTCAGAACAGACTGAATGTCAAACAGGTTCTACAGTGTCTCCCGGAGCACCGGCTGTTTGTCAAGACGGAAAAGTGCAAGAACCACATACACATACTACATCCTTCCTGGGTTACTTCATCGGCCATGGGAGGGTGGAAATCGAACCGGCGAAGGTGAACACGCGGTGACAGAGTGGCCCATCCCTTCCAACCGGAAACAGCTACAGCGCTTCCTTGGCATCGCCAACTAACCCTAACTTCATCCGAAACTACAGCCGCATTTCAGCTCCTCTCATCTCTACTGCTATGACATTCTGCTGGACTCGAGGCTGATTCAACCTTTACTCTGCTGGAACGCCGCTTCACCTCAGCCCCCGTCCACCGTGCAGCCGGACGGCTGCACGGTGGACGCCTCAGTCTCTCCTCCGGCTGTCATCCTCAGACCAACGGCCAGCCAGAGAGGGCCAACCAGGAACTGGAAGGCATGCTGCGCTGCGTTACCACCGCCAACCCTGCCTCCTGGAGTGACCACCTTCCCTGGGTTGAGTGCGCACACCGCAGCGACACGACCGGGATGTCGCCCTTCCTATGGTCCCTAGGCTACCAGCCGCCTCGGTTTCCAGCGCAAGAGGCTGAGATCGCTGTCCCCTCAGTGCGGGCCCATATTCTACACTCTCTGTCAGCGCATCTGGAACAAGGGTCGGCCTGCGATAGGTAGCTTCCACTGAAGTTAGCATCTCAGAAGCTTGGTACATCGATACGTAGGACGGTTTGAGATTGAGGCTCCCTGCTTAAACCTGTCTCCACCTCCACCTCCACCGCCGCCACCCCGCATCGTTGACAACATCGCTGCCCTCCGACACCACCTTCCCGGTTTCCACACCGACCCGGCTGGACTTCCATATCAACAAGCAAATAAACATTTTGACTTTACAACCCTCGTCTGTTGTCATGCGTTTGGACTCCCCCTTCCTTGGGCCGTAACAAAACCATTGATATAAATAACTTATTTCCAAAAAAAGATTATCTGGTCTTCTAGAATAAATAAGCCCATCTAAATCATAAGGAATGATCATTAATAATATTTAAAATGATCACTTGGTATTAGTCAAATAAACTAACACACAAACACTCGAGTGTGTGAGGTTTTTTTTTTGTATATATTAGAGGTTTTTAGTAGTTTCTGTGAGGTTTTCAGAAGTATATGTAAGAGGTTTTCAGTAGTGTAGATTAGAGGTTTTTAGTAGTATGTGTGAGAGATACATTTGAATGAAGGCCTATACGGTCCATCCCATCTTATGGTAGCCATACACCCCCCCCCCCCCCCTTGAAACAGTATTGTACTTTCTAAGAAAATAAGAAAAGTTGTATGAAATGTATCGGTGAACCAATATTTTACATACACTCATGTTTCCTTTCAGCATTTCACACGTTACATTTCCTTATAGATAGTACAAAAGGGAAAGTACCAACTGATTATTAATCAATCGGATGACTGCAGAACCCTTATCCATAGATCTTATTAATAACTGCAGAAAAACCACATGGAGACATGCGTGCATCTGTGCAGAAATCTGCTGTCACTCTATAGGTGTTAACCCAAAAGAGGATATCTGCTAATTTCACACAATTCCACGTAATCATCTTCAAAAAACAACTCAAATTTCCTTAGCAGTATCGTCACGTACACATACACTTACTTTTTGTCTGTGCGTTAACACACAGACAAAAACACACAGACAAAAACATATTGTACCTTAAAAAAGGTACAATATGTTACATTTCCGCATTGAAATATCTTAAAACAACTAGACCTGTTATATATTTAGTTGGGTTTTGTACTTCAAACCTACCCAGAAATCCATTTTTAAACGGTTATTTTTTTTGTTTTATTCACAGTGACAGTCCGTTACATTTTGAAGTATGGCAATGGCGTCACATGGCCTTTTCCCCTAACAACCGGGTAAACCCACTGAAACAGAAATACTCTATTTTACTTTATTTATAGGATATATCTTCATATAGATCTACAATGTGTTATTTAGACAAGGGGCTCATACCAGAGGTCAAGACCAGGCATACTCGCCACCACAACAGTTGTCATAGGTTTCCATGACAACTGGGGTAGACAACAGTGTCATAGGTTTCCAGTAATGCTACAACATATTCTGCATGGAAACTGCCGAAACGGATTTCCATTTGGAACAATTTCCACAATTTCGATCCGTGCATGACCCCTGTGCCGTTAAATTTAAAGGCCAAGGGCCGCATGTGTGGGAGGGGCTTGTGAGCGGGTGAGAGGACTCCCCCCCTACCTCTTCTTCTCCTGCGGCCTTCTCCCGCCTCTCCTCCTTCCTCGTCTCCGTCGTCCAGCTCCTCGGAGCCGCTGGCCTCCGAGCCAGAGATCTCCTCCCCTGGACGGACACAATGCAGCCTCTTAAAACGGATTCCATTTAAAAAAAAACAATAACAACATAAAACAAAGAATTTTCCCAGGCCAGGTAAAATGAGATCAATCCTTTTTGATCTAGATATTCTAAGACATTTCCATATGCATCATATTTACATTTAAGAGATAATATGTGCCTCTTAAATGTACATAGGACTTCAAATTTAGATATTGAGAAGACGCCGTTACCCAGCGTTTGGTATTGACTTTTACAAATATATTTTTGAGCAGTAATGACATAAAGAAAAAATGGACAGAGGGTAGAGAGGCTGCAAACGTTAAAATAATCTTTGAGCAGACAACATCTCAGAGATTCAGAGAAAACACATTGTATAGATGACAGACGTCACAGACCCCTGTTGCCAGGAGGCTATCAGTGGCCACTGGTGGGGGGGGGCGGCCCGGGGCTTACCTTCCTCCAGCTTCTTCTTGAGGTCCTCGATCTCCTTCTGGAACTGCCGCAGCAGCGCGTCCTTGGGGTCCTCGTTGATGCGGGCCTTGTTCTTGATGTTCTTGGCCCGGTTGGCGTAGCGCAGCGTGCTGATGGTCTCGTCATAGTTGTAGTCCGCAGGGCCGATGTTCGCACACTGGCGGCCGAGAAAAAAACAACGGAATATTCACGCATTTATTGTTGAAATAATTGAGTTGAGATGAAGGGTGTTTTCCAGGATTGTTTATCCTCGTGTAGCCTACCATCATGGTCTTGGAGTTGCCACCGAGAGAGTCCTGCAGTAAGCGGGTGAGTTTGGAGTTCCTGTAAGGCACATGGGTGCTCTTGCCGTCCACCAGAGCGGAGATGACATTCCCCAGGGTGGAGAGTGAGAGATTGATCTTCGTGGCTTCCTTCAAGCGCTGCCCCGTGGCGCCCGTTTTCCCTTGTCTCTCCGAACCCTGGGATCAGCCGGCGCATTGAAACGGTCAGAGAGTCATCAGCGTGACGATAAAATAAATTGCATATTACGGTATCTGTATCTGTAGGATATTTGAGGTTTTTTTCTTCATAGCTCCGACTCACGGCCAGGTCGACCAGATGGAGTTTCCCCATGCGCACGTGCTGGTTCCCGTCCACACCTTTCTCGCTGCACTCGATGGTGATGGTGAATATGGCGTGGGAACGAGAGCTGTGCTCGTTCATGTTGGTGGCACCCACAGAACCTGCCGATTAGGGGAGAGAGGGGAGAGAGGGAGATTCATCCACATTCAGTGCCGGCGGGTTCATTGGAGTTGTCCAAAAGAAGACGATTTTGCTTACGGTTTTTATGGCCCAATGTCATGATTCTGTCCATGTCGTCTGCATTGTTCACTACGTATCCTGAGAGGTCTTTGATGTAGACGCCAACATCTGGCCTTTCTTTAACCTGTCGAGGGACAAAAACGATTATCAACATCCATTATAGGTTTACTAGGGAAATGCATGTTGACATACTGCGTCACACTAGTTATTAGCCAAACAAGCAATGCAGTGTATTTTGAGGAATTTACAATCAATTAATATCAATTGTTAGGGTTTCTAGGTCTAAACTTGAAATATCACTGGAATAATGACCAGGGCTTGGGTAACACTAAAGTAAAAGGTAAAAGATTCGCTAGGACCACAAGAAGATAAAACATAATGTAGTTTAAAGGTCCCATGGCATGAAAAATTCACTTTATGAGGTTTTCTAACATCGGTTTTCCCCCTAGCACTGTATGGCCTTAACAACACTAGGGCCCTGCTTTAACTACCAATGAATTTAGAAAAAGTAAAAAAATACATATATTTTTAATTATTATTATTATTATTATTATTATGCATTAAAGGTCCCATGACATTCCACCAGGTGTCGTTACAAGCCGTTTTGGAAATCTGCCAAAACGGCTTGTAATGGCTCATCTATCTGTCACACATCTAGGCGGACACGCCCACCTGTGGTATCATAAGGGGCAGATTTCCAAAACGGCTTGCAACGGCTAATCACGCCACACCTGGTGGCATGTAGTGGGAGCTTTAACAAATTACAAAACTCTCGTAGGGAAAGAAAGCATACTTCCAGCAGGTACAAAAAGTATAGATAAATAATTTGTTGGTAATACGGTTTACAACAATATTCGTGCCATTGTTCTGATTCTGATTCCATAAAGCTTTTTGAATGGAATTGAAGGTGTGTGCGGGGGGAAAGGTCACCCCTGCGTCTTCGGAATTGGAACGGACAAGGGGGGGGATACGGGGGATCCACCGTTAGTGTGGACTCACTGAAATCTGCAGGCCCCCCCACCACCCACGGCAAAAAAACCCCACCTTGACTAAGTCATTTCCGTTATCACACCTGTGCCACATTTTACGCCCATTAAGTTCCGCCCCTAGCACCAATAGGAAGCGTCGCGCTGCAGGACCGTTATGATTATGTTTTGAAAGCAGCAGATCAACAAAGATAGTCGGTATAGACTACCTTAAAGGCCCACTATGCAACAATTTTAGCCAAAATAACCTTAATTATGCAGGTTGAGAGTCGTTCTGATCGTTCTACAACCATTCCTGGGTCGTTTGGCGGGTGTTTCGTTGCCCCCCGTCGCTTCTCCAAGGAAAAAGGGAATATGCAACTCGCTATGTTCGGACAGACACAATCCGGATGTGGATAAAAACCCCACACACACACAAAACGTGTTTTACTCACGCACAATGATCCACACACACACAAAATGTGTTTTACTCACGCACAATGATTCACACACACACTCAGAAACATATTTCTTCAAGTACAAACTAAAATCTTTCAAGTACAAACTAAAATCTTTCAAGTACAAAAAAAATTCCTTCAAGTACAAAACAATTCTACAAGTACGGAACTAAAAGTTGCACGTTGATCTGAATGCATTTGTGCGTGGATCAGCAAGGTGGAAAATTAGTGGCAAAAGTCACGTCACAAACAATTGTCCTGTAGTGTGAATCACAGAACATTTGTTTGTCATGTGACGTCGTTCCGTACTTGTAGAATTGTTTTGTAATTGAAAGAATTTTTTTTGTACGCGCAACTTTTAGTTCCGTACTTGTAGAATTGTTTTGTACTTGAAGGAATATTTTTTGTACTTGAAAGATTTTAGTTTGTACTTGAAAGATTTTAGTTTGTACTTGAAAAAATATGTTTCTGAGTGTGTGTGAATCATTGTGCGTGAGTAAAACACGTTTTGTGTGTGTGTGTGGGGTTTTGGCATGATTCTAACTCCATAAAGGGTCGTCAACGAGTTGTTACGACATTGATGTAAAATATCTACTACGAAGCTGTAGGGGGAGCTGTGTAGAGAAAAGTGTGTGCGTAAACCAAGAAAACAGCGAAGAAATGGCCGATCCTGCATAGTGGGCCTTTAACGTTATACCAGTTGTTGTATGACTTCATATATGGCCGTGAAGCCCATGATCCTTGGCTTGTGCTTACAATGATAGTCCCATTCATTCATAGTTACTTTATCTACTGTCGGGCACTTTGTTTACACTTAGTCACTTTACACACTTTATTTACTGGCATTTCTCATTATTTTTGCATCAAGCCGGGATGTACCAAACAGCTTTAAAAAAGTGTTTTCGAATATTTACAGAACACGGTCAAAGGCTGCGTGCACCTCCACTGTAAACAGAGCGCATTGTACCGTGGACGCAAGCTGCTCAGGACCTCATCCCCCCCACCCCTCCGCTTCCTTGACCCACCTCGCTCCCCCTTATTTGCATTAAAGCTACAGACACCGAAACGGTGCGTTTGGAGAAATGTGCTCAATGTGCGACTGGCATGTAGTGGCTGTAATTCTGCACCACTGCTGAATTTCGGGAACGTCTTCAAATACTGTTTTAGGGGCCCACTAATACCTATATTAAAGCATCCATAAAGTAGCATGCCATGAGACCTTTAAGACAAATTAAAAAAAAAGTAAAAAAACTTGCATTACATATTATAATAATACAATTATATAAATTACAATAATTCTAATAATATCAATATCTCCAAAAAGTATTTCCCCGATGTGTATCAGAGATATAGCTTTCATTCCAAAAAATGTTTTATAGCTAGTATTTGCAATTGGACATATATTCACCTCAAGCCTCTGCAACTGATCCTTGCCCAGTAAGTCCCTAACCTCTTCATTGTAGATCTCCAGGTATGACACACGGACCAGAAACCTAGAGAGGGGGTAGATAGGCTGTGATTTAAATGTTCAACCGGAATAGAATAAAATGCGACAGCTTTACCTTTTTATTCATAGCTCATATAACAAAACAATAACATTTTGCCATACCGGGTGTCACCCTCTGCCTTTGCGATGTGACCGAAGACATGAGCGAAGGAGTTGGGAATGATGCCCCTGAGCTCCGGCACTGCCCTTACACCCTCCATGGTGAACGTTTTACCAGTGCCAGTCTGCCCATATGCAAAGATAGTTCCTGTAATACACAGCAGGGGTCAGTATCAGTATGACTTCCTACAATAAGTGTTTACAAAGTTATACAGTAAGCAATCTTAGTATAACATTTGTATGACATGTATTTTAAATGTAAAGGTTAATCATAATAAAAAAAAAACTATATATGATTATAAATAACTCAAATGTCTTTATTTACATATATGAGTTTACCATTGTAACCCTCTAAGACTGAGTCTATGATAGGTCGGGCTGTGAGATTGTAAACATCAAGCTGTTTGCTGTCTGGTCCAAACACAGTGTCGAAGGTGAAGCATTTGGGAGGTTCATGCTGAGTTTCTAGTTTGTTAACGGTGATGGTCCCTCGGATCTCGTCCACACTGACGGCCTGTTTGCTGCCCATCTGTTTCTCCTTCTGGTTGAGTGGACGACATCTCACAACAACCTTGACGTTGTCGCTTATCTCGGGTTTGTCGTGTTTATTACTCTGTAATAAAAGGTGTGATTGTATATTTCAGCGTTGACTCTCTCTTGTAAACAACAAATACGCAACAAACTAGAAGAGAAGATGGCGATACAGAGGCCCATATATTTCATGGATAATGCAAGATGCTAGGTGGCCCTTTTGTTTTTTATCATATGCATCAGCCCTCAGCCAAATCGCTATTGTAAATTGTGCAATTGGGGCAAATAGTAGACAACAAAGCACTGCGTGTCATCCTCAACCAGCGCACAATAATTAGTCAAATTATGATAGCTAAATTCAACATCGATTGCTTGGCTGCTAGGAAAGCAGACAAATGCTAAGCTGCAGAATGAGCTGATGGGATAGCACAGCGGGACAAAAACACAATTATTTACAAACGTATCTCAAGAGAAAGAGACATTTTAATGGGGGGGATCAGTGATCTCAATGAAGCGTTAATCAGAGGAGTGGCATCGGTCCACTTCAATAGAAGTATCTGTTAGCATCACATCAGATCGGAGGAAGGGAGGATCCCTCCGCAAACACACAATCACTCAGAGGCGGGGCCGACTTACCGGCATGTTTGAAGTGTAGACTGTAGCGTCTCACGCTGATTGTATAGGAACTGTGAAGCTCAAGCGCTAAAGGCAGTTTTTTTTGTTTTTATTCTAGGTGGATTTATATGGCAGCGCTGTGCCCATAGTATCAGTACCCTGGAAACACTGTTGTCACGACGGACTGGCTGTGCGGCTGCGCAGTGAGTGAGGAGCAGGAGAACCAATAGGCAGCGAGAACACATAATCGTATCAGACGTCAATTCATAGTTATGCGTAAAAATAACAATCAAAATCTCTTATCAACCTGACGTTTAACAGAATAAATTAATTACATACTAAATGAAAGACCATTTTCTACCATAGCAGTGATTTAGGTATGTTACGTTTGATTTGAGGCCATGCAAATATTCAGTAGTGTAATTATTGCCAATACAATTCAATATATAACTCCCTACACCCAAAGTCTACTGCCTTGTATGCATCCTACAGCAGGATGCCTACATTGCCTGTTCCTGAATGATGTATTTGAATTCCCTTATTTTTGGGGGACAAAAGCATCTGGCAAATAATGAAACAGTTTTTATAAATCTCTCATCCGCACACACATAAAAATTACCCCCATATGGACGCATTGTTTATTACACATTAACAGTTACAGGGTCCGACAGAGGCACTGAACAATGTGTGGTACAAGGGTATTAAACAGTGAGGAGGGGGGGGGGGATTTGTGCAAATATCAGAGAGTTCATGTGTAACAAACATGCACAAACACAAAAATATACTTTTTTAATGTAGCCATACTCAACGGACCTCATCTATTTAAGGGAGCAACACACGATTGTCATCTGGAATTATCACACCCATTTCCAGGTCCGCTGTGTTACAGCTGCTTGGTCATTCAGGCAGTGTGATGATCAGAGAAAGGGAATAATGTGGGAATACAGCAATCCAATCAGCTGAGTCTCTCTAGTGTCTGTAGAATACTGCTGTGGAATAAGCCAGTGTGTCCGGTGCTCTCCTGTGTCACCAGGAGCCGTCCGTCCGGTCTGGGCCTGTGGACCAGCACACGCTCTCCTTGTAAGAGACTGAGCTCAGAGTCTTCCTGGGCTAAATAGGTGGTGCTCACCCTGTGCCTGGTGGGAAACAGAGAGGCAAATGGAAAAATGTTAAGAGAAAAGCCACAGTCAGGCCAAATTCAGTGACTACCGCGAGTACCAAAAGAGTGAATGCTTAGAAAGACAAAATAATAAATATGTCGTCAAAGGACCATTATGCTCAAGTTGTGTTCCAACAATGAATCACCTGGTGGGACTGAACTGAGCGGATGCGGCTGATTGCATGGGCTGAGATGCCACCTGCTTCTGGGGGTTGGAGTTCAGGTCAGAGATCTGGATTGCCTCCAGTCCTTTCCTGAGGACGGGGGCCTTCCCTTCTTTGAGAATGATTCCTGGTCCATCTCTTCCCAGGGTGAGTGATGGGGCCCACACCTCCAGCGAAGGAGGGCCCGTTGAACCTGAAGAAGCAATCTGATTTCCAGAGGACCAAGAGGTTCTCCGCCTTATAAGAGGGGATTCTTCCTCTGTGAGAAACCGTACTGATTTCGTTGGCTGGCGTGAGGAAGGTGGCGGGGGGCGGCGGGGGGGGGGGGGGGGGGGGGGCATCATAGGGTTATTGTAAGAGAGGGATTATTTAAGAGGTTTCATACAGAAACCAAATTATGAATTCAGATTAGATGTATTTTAACTTTCCTGGGAAATAACAAGGAGCAAAAAAATATTAGTGTACCTTTTCCGTGTGGTTTTTCTGCGAGTCGGGTCGAACTAGGATGGAGTGAGGGCCGTTTGAAAGTTGTCTGTCTTGCTTGAAGGCAGCGTCGTAAGAAACGGCCAAGTCTCTGCTGTTCAGGATGTCGGCAGCAGATGGCGCTGTTGCTTCAGAGATCCAGCCCTGAGCTCTGCCAGGAGCAGACAGGAAGCCACTGTGTTTTTTCCTTTGCAGGACAGGGGAGTGGCTAGACACTTGGACCTGTTTTAAGTTCTGTAAGTGGGATTGGACATTTGAACTCGAAGGATGGGTTGTGTAATGGTTGCTCCGATGAGGCGTTCCTGAAAGAACAACATGAAAAATAAATAAGCAAGGGGTTCTTTGAAAAAAAAAATGTAACCCAACACCATCTCAAATACCAGAGCGGGTCTTAGCAGTAAGATGTGAGAGATTGTTGTCCGCCCAATCACCTCCGTGTGAATTAAAAGCCCGCCTCACAGTGTCCCAACCTTGGGAGACCCCAGACAGCCTTCCAGCGGCAGCAGCCGCATTGGATTGCATCGTGTGCGTCCCCCCGTTGAGGACAGAAGGGCCCTGTCCCATAGAATACCCTGTCCCATCTGCGTTGACCCGGTCCAAGGCGAGGACCACAGCAGGGTTCTTGGGAGCTGCGGGTCTCTTTCCCGCCGTGAATGTGTTATAGGATGCTGCTGCCGGCGCTGCTTTGGTCTCCGTCAGCTTCGCGGATGTCCTGTCATGTCCAAGACAACAAAACAAGAATTCAGTCTTAATATATGGGAAGGACCGGCAGATCTTGTGGTGCTACGTGAACTCCACAAAAGACATCAATGTACCGTTGCTGTTTAATCATTTAGCAGATGGGTTTTATCTTAAGTGACTTGCAGAGAGTTCAGATGCAGGACACTTGGGCGCGTTGCTTTAAAAAGGTTGACTGCAGACATGACGGTTGGTATAAAAAAAAAAAACAGCTTGGAATGAAGGCTCCCTTCCAGCTCATTTGCTCTTTAGGTTCTCAGCAGGAGCTTTATTACACATTTACTTCTTTTTTTTTCACAATTTTCATGCTTTGGTTTGTTATTACTTTTAACACCCCACACATCTTTGTCATCTAGCCTTTATTAGACTGACTTAATTACCCTACACGCCTCTCGTTATCTAGATTAACAAATTAATGCTTTACTTTATGGTACCCGTGATTCTGTTTGGCTTTTGTTACAACTCAGAGACGTGGTGGCGACACCACACTATCCTGTCTTTGAATGAACACCCAGCCTCCCCCCATTTTGTTTACACCGTTCAAAATGTAAATGGTATTCAACTCCCACAGTAAAGGCCGGGCAGCGGGATTCGCGGGGGGGGGGGTGCGGGGGCAGGGATCGGGCAGGGATACGCGCGGGGGGGGGGGGGGCACCCACCCTGAGCACCGGAGTGACATAGTTGGCGGGCAGGATGCCGACTTTGCTGGTTCTCAGGGACAAGCCGCGCAGCCAGCCCTCGTTGAAGCGGAGCCGTACACCCCCACCATCTCCCCCTTTCTCAGCTCCAGCTCCTCAGGCCGTCTGGGCTTGTAGGAGTACAGCACTGCACACCTGCGTGGTCCAACAGACGGGGCTTATCAGCATATTGTCTTCCCACAAGGGCTTCAGCCGTCATCGCAGCCTACGGTTTCAAACAGGCGTCTCATAGAAACGGGGCTATGGAATATCGGAGCTGCCGTCATCTCGGTTTGTTCCTCGAAGGCTTGATACAAAAGATGATTGTTGGTCATGAGGATGTTTTTGTTATATGGATGTGTTCAAAGGTATTTGGTGGTTCAAAATTAAGACAGCTGTAATTATTCAAGGCTTGATACAAAGAAGTGATTGTTGTTCACAAGAATGTTTTCACCATTGTATTATCCAAAAAGCCGACATTCGGGGTCTTCTAAACAAAACTACAATCTTCTATTGGTAGGGTTACTGGGCTCAACCGTACCTCACCAGATGAAACACTGGTCCTGTATTTCCCTCAGTTTCCCATGTTGTTCTTAGAGGCTGTGCGAGCCTCCTGGAAGCGCATTCTGGCATCACAGTGTGACGCATTAGCGCTGCTATCATTACTCACACACTGATGGAGAGCTGCTGGGTGGAGGCGTTCTTGACCTCCGCAGAAGAGCTGGCCACCTGGGGGCTGACCAGCGCCATGGTGAGGGTGGATGGGGTCGCGCTGTTCATCTTCTTCTCGCCCTGAAGAGCGCGCAGCAGCGAGTGAGTCAACGTGGTTTCCATCGTGAAATAATAAGGAGGGAAAGAAAGAAAAGAGGATGGTGTTACAATGGAATTTGAGCTGAATAAAAGTGACTTCCCGCTTTGAAGGCGAAATTAAAGAAGGAAGGGGATGGGTATCAGTCATATTGTGTGCTTGGGAGTATGAGCTGGTGTATGCCGAGGTTTTATGTGAAATCCCGCTTATTGTGAACACATCCGACTTAGAGACAGAAATACTTTGGTGATCCGCGTGGGGGAAAAGGCTGATTTAAAAAGTGTTATCAAGTGTCAAAGAAACACAGAGGGATTAGATACAAACACATGCCGGAATACAGTGTCAACCACTGAGTCGGACAACAAGAATGTTGTTTTCCCAAGACTATGACCCAGAGGTTGGCAAATAAAGAGGCGCATTGGGGCCAATCTTCTTTTCCAAGCCTTTAGGAACATATATTAAGATTTATGTAAAAGAATTGACATTTGTATTTACATATGTTCGGCAGGGTGAACAAATAAATTAAATTAGTTTTAATATATTTTTGGCAGCCACGATTTGCGCAATGGCAATGATCTGTACACAGGCTGACCACTTAACCTTTGGACAACCCCCTCCCCCACATAAAAATGACGTGAATATGACGATATGATCAATGATCAGAACACTTAATGAGATGATGTAATTTTGGTCCACCCTTACAGAGCAGAGGGTGGATGAAACACAGGCAGGCCTCAGATCAGCATACTGGGAGTCGGCGCTCAGACAGCCAAGACCTGAGCTCGCAGACACATCACTCGGGTGTGGTTCAGAGTCACGTAGGAATTATGTACCATTATCGCAACAATAATTACACTTCATCCCTGTGCGCTCGTAAATACAGGCTGAGAATACAGATTTGAATCTTCATACTTCCCCACAAGTTCATGGTTCAATGACTCAGTTACTAACTTACTAACCTAATGAATGAACAATAAAAAATGTTGGATAGGAACCAGCCAACTAACTAACTAAATAATAAGGTGCAATGATGTGTCAAATAAGGTTGAAATATATGGGAGAGGGAACTTGCATACCTGGTGCCTTGTATAAATCTGGTGCAGTATGCTATCCAACAACTGCTTCTATTATGAATCCTCAGGGACAGGCCGCCATACATTATATCTATGCTCCATCCATAGGAAAACAAGAGGGAGGAATTGAGCAGTGACGATATAACTACCACCACAGTCTGCCTAGGGTTCGGTCCACAGTGGAGCCCTAAGAGGCAGACATGTAAGTGAACAAACTCAGCCCACATTGTCCTGGGTGAATGCAGCCTCCTACCTCCTGGAGACACGTAGCACCGCAAAGGGGGATGAATGAGCATTATTGAGTGCACCTTTTGTGCGCTCTCCACAGAAAGTGCTATCTTAGATTCGAGCTCTTGCTGGGAGCTTACTGTGGACGGCGGGAGCGAGACAGCCGAGTTTGCCCTGAACACCAAACCTAAGAGGGGTGCGAGGGAGGAAGGGTTGACGCACCGCCCTCAGAGAGTCAGATAGGGAGGGAAGGTGGAAGAATCAAGAATGTAAAGGATTTCATGACGTGCAGCATATACGATTATACGATACATCCCTGTTTTTATAAGCACCTTTTTTCAATAATGTTATAATCAGGGATCAAGATAATTGTAATGAATAACGCTTAGAAATGGTTTACAGCTGACACCTGAATTTCCATCCAGGGATTAATAAAGATTTATCTTATCGTAAACATCGACTTTGTGTTGCATAAGCTTTTGATTCCTTATTTGGCCCGTTGATGGACAACATGCTAGTTGTCAATCTAGGACGTTACGTATCACTTTGTCCACGTAACCATGCAAGTATAATCGCAGTACGGCTCTTCTCATCCAGCGATGATGGGAAGCCACTTAGCATTGTTGCGAGGCAGCAGAGGTGAATGCTAATGGGAGACGTTTCTCCAAATAGCGCGCACATATACACTCAAAGGAACAACTAATTGGTAGACTGGGTTCAGCGTTAGGGACGCTAGACCTCCAGCCGTCTCCTTTTAAGTGAGAATGCGTGTGGCTTGTCTGCTACTGTTGGCCCAGTGAAGTGAAAGAGGGAGTTCTACCTGCACTGGTGACGAGAAACCAGATCAAAAGACCACGCACACACACACACTCCATCACCACACACACACACACCACACACACACACCACACACACACACAACACAAAGAGAGTGAGAGTTGGAGGGAGAGTCTGGAGGAGAATGTGTTTATATAACTAACTCTGCCAGTGAACTCATCATGCCTCAACATGAGAAAAGGCGAGAGAGAGTAACACAAAGACAGAGACAGAGACAGCGACAGAGACAGAGACAGAGAGAGAATCCATGCTTCCCAGCATGTCATCCTGTCACCTTTCACCTTTTTGTTCTGATTTAGGTATTATGATATAGTTTTTTTCAAAAGCATTCTCATCCTGTTTTTTTCTGTCTTGATTTCCACAAGTGTTATATCATTCATGTTATCATATTCCTGGTCTTTTCCTTCTTACATTTCCTGCGCATATCGCACAACGCTTTGGGATTCTGATCATCAAAATAAATACGTTTTGACACTTGGCAAAGCAACTTT
>OLKM01000933.1:113958-199327 GCA_900291075.1 Melanogrammus aeglefinus | reverse complement strand
TTGTTAAAGAGCTTTAGGAAAGTGAATGAGTCACTATGCTGATTGTTATTCCTCTTCCCCGAGTTAGAGGATTGTGTGCGGATAATGTTGCGTTGACACGTTATGTAAACCAACGTTGACCTGTTAAATGGAATAGTGGCAGGTGCCACTGACTCTTCGCGCGCGAAAGAAGAAGATTTCTGCTTCTTTGTGACTCCAGACCGCTTTCCTTCAGTACACTGTGATTCCGTTTGGCAGCTATTCGCCCAGCAACTTTCAGCGGTGGGGTGAATATCTGTGTTGTCTTAGGTCTGTTCTGCGTTATGTGAAGGCATTCATGGACGACAGTGTGTTGTATTCTGGAGTCAATCTGGCCGACGAGCACATTCAGCCAGCTGGCATTCTGGTGTTTGGGCGTGGAGTCAGTGACGCCAATCTTATGTTAACCTTGTTAAGTGCAGAGGTTGGCCAGCGACAGTGACCTGATTGGGAAAAAAAGTGGTTGGTGGGGGCAAGTTCAGCCGGTGCACCTCCAAGGTGGAGGACTTGATTTTTCCCTGTCCCTCGTTCACGGCGGGAATTCTGCTGCCGCCCAGGTTTCTGGGGAGGGGCGGCTATACCGTAGTTTCTTGTAAAGAAAACTTTTCTGCTGTAGCGGCTTCCCTCACTGATCTTGTGAGCCCGAAGCTGGGGGTGTTTTCGCTGCGACTGAGGGCTGTCAGCGTGTTTGTAATGTATTAAGGCTTTCGTTGAGCACGGCCCAAGTCCTGTCTGCCCCTGTTTTGATAGTCCATGCTAAACTGTCTGTTTGATGCCAAGTGAATGCGGCACCGATGCGCGGTGCTTTTTCTGCCTCAGGAGGGGGGACGGGGTTGAACATCCCGTCTCTTATTCTCCAAAGTTCAAACAAACACCGCGCGGTCATTTCTACTATTGAGAAGGAGGCGTTGGCTTGCGTCCTCGGCGCTGCAGCCGCTTTAGAAGTTATATTGTGAGGTTCCGCGGAGTTCGCCAAACTGTTGTGTTATACGGACACAAATCCTTTAGTTTTTGTGAATCAGATGCGGAACATAACCAGAGGTTAATGCGCTGGCGCTTTCCTGCAGTCCTTTAACGTGCGTCATTCGGAGCATGTGGAAGGGGCGGTGACAGACAGTCGATGGCCGACACGTTGTCACGGTGTATAGGTCTTACTGAATGTGTTTTTTTTTCCCCTGCCTCCCTGGTCTTTCACGGTTGCCCCCGCTATCACAAGCTTTATTCACAATTCTTTTAAAGGATATTCTTGAAGGGTACCTGACCAGTAAACGAGCAAGGCAACTAAACAACAAGGTGTACGTTGTTTATGAAACTGACCAAACGCTCTTTAGGTCATCGCAGCGATTATGGCTCTCAAGCCTAGTGCAAGCGTGTCCATACCAGTGAAGTGCAACAGCGAGGATTCAAAGCTTAGTTTCCCCACGTATTCTCGGCGTCTGGGAAATTAAGAGCCCTACATGAATGACATTAGAGCCGGATGCTGTCCCTACGCCCTGTCTTCTCCATGGCGTGTGCCATCTCCCAATGTGTGATAGGGTGAGAAACAGGGAGCTTGACCATAATGGCAAAGCATGGGGGTGGTTTCCAAGTTAACACAACCCTATCACCGTGGTGTGCTGGCCTTTGGCGTCCTTACCCAAGCCCAATGGAAAATACGGCGTGCGTGGAATTGGACACACTTAAATAAGCGGGTTCGGGAGAGAGAGACACATTCTCCCACCGTAGATCGATACTCTGGGAGAATGCTCGCTGGGCGAAAATCTCTCCAAGCTGGATTGCCACGGCGGGCTTCTTGGCAGATCCCATGTCAGATGAAAGCAATGCTGACGAACTTTCATGAACCCGTTTCGGCGGGTATGCGTTTAATAGGTACCGTTTGAATCAGTTCGGCGCCGGAACACTCTCAGCTCGCATGTTTTCAGATGCTGGAAGGCATGCGCAGGTTGCAGTGTGGTCGACGCAGATGACATACTTGTGTATGGCGAGACGGCAGACCCAGAGAGACTTGCATCAGGTCCTAAAGAAAATCAAAGAAGAGGACTGACACTAAATGGCGGAAAAATGTGAAGTTTGCAAAAGACGTTGTTTCTGGGCCATTCGTTGCACTGTGGACGGGTGACAACCTGACCCAGGAAGGCATTAAGAGCATACAAGAGATGCCTGCACCGACAGATATCGAAGGGTGAATGAGAAGTGGATGGGAAATGGCCAATTTCCTCAAGTTAGTTTTTGCCCCATCTTGCCATACACACGCCCGATCAAAGGCCTGCTATTTGGATAAGAACGAGTGGTTTGGAAGAGCCACAGAGGAGCCTACTAGGCTGCCGAATGACGTATGATTGATTTCTACACTGTTATTGGCTGCCATTCTACTGATCATAGCTGCATAAGTGCCATTCGTTAGACGCCTGCATTGTTTGTACTAGCTGGGTTCGAATCAACAGAAGCAGATGGAACATGGAGACATATTTTGTTATTTTACTGGTGAGTATGTCTGATATCTAAAAACACCAATGCACAATAATATTGCGAGCTGCGTAGGCAGCTAGTGTTTTAGTGGCATGTGTCAGGATATTGGTCCGCGCACTTAAGCATGTAAGGTTGGATAAGACGAAATATTTTACTGGCCAGTGGGGTTAAGTATCTTACGTTGCTTAACGCGTTACGTTCTAAAACGAGAGCATATATCGGCCTTAGACTGAGGCTGCTGAGGTTTACTTATGACATTGTACATGTGCTGGGTAAAAGCTTGATAACTGCTGACACATTGTCAAGGGCCCCCATAGAGCATACTTTCACACAGGAGGAAAGAGAGAACGAGGCTGCGGTCACCGTGTTCGTAGATGCGGTCACTCAAAGTCTTCCTGCCACAGAGCCCAGATTGAAAGAAATTATAGAGAGACAGAAAACTGACCCGGTCTGTGCGAACCTGATCAGGTACTGTGAGATGGGGTGGCCAGAAAGACATATGCTCCCCCCAAGAGCTGTCCCCCTTCTGGCCTGAAAAGGGTAACATCACACTGACTGGACAGCTACTTCTCAGAGGGCAAAGGATTGTGATCCCACGTGACAGGAGACAGGAGATTCTCATCTAATCTCCACTTGTGGGCACCAAGGGATCGTAAAGGCCAGAGCGAGGGCCTGCCAGTCAGTCTGGTGGGCCAGGGACTATCCGTTCTAAATCAGTCAGATGGTGGAAAACTTCAGCACGTTGCTCACAGCATTAGAGGCAGAAACAGCGAGCGCCGTTTGCTGGCCACACCTGTGCAAGATAGGACCCTGGAATCGAGTCGGTCTCAGACTTGTTTTTCTGGGGAAAATGAGACTAATTTCTTTGTAGTGGACTATTCTTACATGGTACATAGAGGTTAGCCTGTCTCAAGGTAGCTTCAGCTGTGACTGGTTGTAGCTGCCCTCAAGAATGTTTTTTGGTCACCATGGGACACCAGAGACTGCCGTTTTCTGACAATGGGCCACATACAGTTGTTTCACTGTTCGAGTCCTTTGCCATGGAGTATGAGTTTACTCATGTCACAAGTAGCCCCAGATACCCCCAGGCAAACGGAGAGACAGAGCGGGCGGTTGCCACAGTTAAAGGGTTGTGGAAAGGAGGAGGTCACAAAGCAAAAGCGCTACGGACATATCGGGCTACACCGTTGGAGAGTGGCTACTCCCCAGCACAACTTCTTATGGGAAGACAAATTCGCTCCGGCATACCACAACATCCAGCAACGCTCTGTCCTCGCTGGCCGAACATCAAGGGCTTTCAGAAAGTCTGAAAAGCAGGCGAAGGAGGACCAACACGCTGTTTACAACTTGCGTCACAGAATTTACACCCTGCCACAGCTGCAGCCAGGTCAGGACGTGTGGATGACAAGAGAGGAAGCAGGGCACTGTCATTCAGAAGGCGGTAACACCTAGGTCCTACCTCATTCACACTGATGAAGGACAGCTCAGGCGTAATCGCACCCACTTGCACCCAGTACAAAATACACAGCCCCAGACAACACCAGACACAGACAAAACAGCTATCTTACAGGCCAAAAATCCAGGTAACACCAGACACAGCCCACTGACACTACTAGGGAATCAAAGAGCCACACACATACAGAGGCAAATAACACATTATGTGACCTTTCAGCCGTTTGCCCGAGTCGTGCACACTGCGAATCGTACACGATTTTGACAGGTCGGCGTCGAGCGAGTCTCGTAATGTGACATGCTTGCGATCTGCGTGGTTTGAGTGCTGGTTCGAAAGCCCACGACGAAAAAGACATGTAGAATGGGAACGATGACGTAGTCATCATGACCACTCAGTGGCGTGAGAAGTCTACGAACGCTTGAGCTCTGAGTTTATAACTGCTTTACAGCTACTGTGCCGGTTACACAGACTACACCAAAATGGATTGATCAATAGCCCGAATAAGAATGCCATGAAGAACGATGAGAAATGGAACACATAATTCGGGAAACTTTGGTTGAAATGCGGGCAGTATATCTTGTACGCTCGTCAGTCGTAACGCAACCACTGTGAGGAGTTGCTGCATTGAGCAGATATAAAACTACTGGAACCTTTACGACAAAAATGTACAGCTTTATGTCAGTCTAAACCTGTGATTTTCCTAATATCTGTAAACGTGAATGATTACAGTAAAGAGCATCGCACCTCATCGTTGTAGTTTGGACAGTCTTCGACGAGACAGGGCCGATTTCCTGGCTCTGTGATCGTAGTGTGACATTAATCATGAGGATTGTCTGAGAATCGTGTAGTCTGAACCGAGCCATAAGGGTTAAGCTTCTCGTTACGGTTTACAGTTTATATGCTTTATGTTAGTACCTGTAAGAGGGTTTAAGTCTGTTATGTATTACAGCTTGTGCTTTATAGTGATACCTTACACTTTGTTATTGAGGAACCGTACATATTAAGCTTTAGTGTAATATATAGGTTATATGGTGAGATATGTTTGAGTGTTAACAGTGAACCCTGTAGTTATCTGGAGGACTTTTACTTAAGGGTTAGATGTTGTGTAAAGAATATAGCGGAGCGATATATGTATGTTGCACAGACTTCCGGTTCAAGAGTGTACACGTTGTTTGCAGCTCCGTCTCTGTCTACTTCATTAACCCTTGCCTAAAGTAACTGAATCAACAACAATTAAAATTATACTTTTTGTAATTTTTATTTTTATTCTGACTGGCCACTGCCACAACAGAACAGTCCTCTAAAGCGAGAGTACCACTTCTTCTTCCTCAGCTTCTTCTTCTCACAGTAGGGAGCGACCGGCTCCGTACTCTCCAGAGGAACCTTCCAGGTCACAGTTTTTCTTTTCCCTTTCGTGAAAAAGGGGGGTCCCTCAACCAGAGGGACCTCAACAGCAGGGACCTCAACCTCAGGGACCTCACCAGAGGACCTCAACCAGAGGAGACCTCACCAGAGGGACCTCAACACAGAACCTCAACAGAGGACCTCAACCACAGACTCAGCAGAGGGACCTCAAGCAAAGGACCTCACCTCGGGACCTCAACCAGAGGGACCTCAACCAGAGGACCTACACCCAGAGACCTCAGCCAAGAAACCTCAACCAGAGGGACCTCAACACAGAACCTCACCAGAGGACCTCAAGCAGAGGCAGATGATGTGGGCTTTCCTCTGGTCACCCTCTTGTTCCTCCCTGTCCTCCACAGAGGTCAGGAAGAAGGTCCTCTCTGTGGAGTCCTCTTCCCTGGGTGAAGTCACACAGGGGAAGGTGCTTCCCGGAGGGGAGGCCCCAAGGAGAGACCTGTAGATGGTCAACGCAGCCTCAGCGACACCATTGGCGATGGAGGCCAGGAGAGCTGGGTCTCTCTGAGCCAGCAGTTCCTTCAAAAGATAAAGAAGACATTATTGTAGTTTGGGTCACGAAAAGGTCCCCAGCGAAAAAACCTGCTTTACAGCAGCCTTATGTAGCAGTACTCACTACATTACTACCAGTCAACTAATAGAGAAAGGAATGGTTATACTTTCAAGCAAGAAGATTGGGATGTGGAATTTTCCAATGAACAGAAATGCTGCAGGAAAAAAAACAACAACGCAATTGCACAAATGCCAAGGACAAAATGCGACAATGAAAGGATGAATGTTCACCTGTGTGGCTGCTGGCTCAAACTCCCTCCACAAGCTGCTCCGGAGCTGCAGCACGGGCCGCCGGGTGTTGCACAGTGGAAGGGGAGAGCCGCTATCCACAGCCACCCCTGGGGTGTTGTTCAGGATACGATGGATGACTGCGGTCAACTGGAGAAGGGTTCAGTTCATAGTTAACAGCCAGATCAACGGAGGAACCTCATGCAATCCTTATAGTACTTCAGGAAAATATAATATGATAGGACCGGGAATTATCCTCTTAAAACTGTCTGCATTGACCCCATGCAGGACAATCTAGGGTTTTCATAAGAGATGATCACCCTCTACAAACCACTGAGCTTAGGGTAGGTGAGATGGGTACTTTAGTCCTCTTACATGGCCCAACAGCTCCTGGAGGTCCTGGGGACTCAGCGCGCTTGGTCCCCAGAAGCGTCTACAGGTTGCAGCGTGAGAACCAGCTGAACCAGGAGAACCTCCACCAGCTCAGAGCTGATGGAGAAGGGTGGAGGGAGAGGGCGGAGGGCAGCCACCACCTGATTTCAGAGGCCGTTAGAAAGGATCAGTTCAACACTCTTTACTATTAAATGATAATAATATGATAATAATATATGATGTATGGATAAAGACCTGTCTCTGCTGATGAGTAGACTCTTCATCTGGAAGCAGCCGTGCCGTGGCGAGGGCCACCAGGTGGAGCAGGTGGTGTTGGAGGAGCAGGGAGGGAGAAGGCACCTGCTTCCCTCAGAACACACCTGGGGCCCAGGGTCTGCTCCAGACGGTCCAGCACCCGCTGGGTGACCTGGAGAGGACGTTTACATTGGGTTGAGCCAGGGTTAGTAGGCGCTTCTATTGAGAATCACAAGGAAGGCTGGAACCAATCCAACCATGCAGCCACAATTGGAGTAGCTACAACAGAGTGGTCTGAGGAATGGAGGGTCAACGTTTTGGAGTACAAACACTTCAGTAGATAGAAAACTATTTAAATTTCTTTCTAAATGACAAAACAATGGTACAGCCCACTAGGTGATGGAAACTTTGCAAAAAACTAAAGTAAAGAATTTTGGCTGGCATCATACATACATTTTTTGTTTTTGATATTTTAAAATAGATAGCCACAGATATGAAAGGTGTCCCTCTGTGTTGGCTACCTGGTAGACAGCGGTGGACTGGCGGAAGGTGTTGGCCTCCTGTTTCTCCTCCGTCACCTGGACCCACGGGAAGGAGCCGAGCAGCTCCTTCAGGTCCAGGAGGAGGCACTGGGCCTTCAGCGGGATCCCCGTCCGAAGGGCTCGCGGCTCCAGCTAGCAATGGGGGGAGGGCAAATCCAACTTTTTACAAAGCGCTTTTTTAGAGAAAACCGCACCAGGAAGTGTTTGACAAGGTAGAAAAAAACAACAAGAATAGGGAATGAGTGTGGACATGGACACAAGGTGGAAGCTGATGTCTACCTGCAGGAGCAGCTGGCACAGCATAAGCTTCAGTGAGACGCTGTGGATGATCACCGGAACAGACAGGGTGTCGGTCAGGGACTCAAACCATTCTTCATCCGTGTCATGTGGAGAAGAACCTGGGCCGGACCCCGGAGACACGGAGTCAATGTTCCCCAACAAGGAACCAGCTCCAGGAACAACACCTACACGACCGTGACAATCAAATGTTAGAGTTTAGATCAGGTCTGCTGCAGGCCACAACAAACTAAACCTTATAGTAGCATATAAACAAAGGCTATAGAGATGGACTGTAGCCTACACTTCTCCAACCCCTGTATGACACATCGTGTCTAAAGGGCGATTGTTTTTTACCAACACTATTCTAAAAGTGTTGGTGAAACACTTTGTTTTGGTCACTTCATCTTAGCCCTCATGTCCCCACCACTTTTCAACACAAAGTGACGCCCTTTCTGCTGTTGTCAACCCATTCACCAGAGTGAGTGCTCGGCTCGTCCTGCAGCGGGGGCCGAGAGAAGAAGGTCCTCTCTGTGGAGTCCTCTTCCCTGGGTGAAGTCACACAGGGGAAGGTGCTTCCCGGAGGGAAGGCTCCACGGAGAGACCTGTGGAGGGTCAACGCTGCCTCAGTGAAGCCACGGGCGATGGAGGCCAGGAGAGCCAGCAGGTCCTTCACACAAGAGAGAAAGAGGACATCATTTTAGTTTGGGTCACAAAAAGTGCACTTAAAAAAAACCAGACTTCACAGCCTAATTGAATAGTTAGAACTCCCTACATTACCGACTTCGTCATTTTATTCCAAGTAAACACAGCATAAGAATGCATGAAGATTGGGATTCCCAATGTTGTCATGAACTGAAATGTGACCGTACCACTTCAGAAGCACCACTTCTACCACCACGTCCCTCCAAATAAAAGCCCACACTCGATCAACGCAATAACACTCCCATGAAAACAAGCACATCTTGACATTTGCCAAGGGAAGATCTGAATGTTCACCTGTGCGGCGGACCCAAAGCTCCTCAACAGGCTTCTCTGGAGCTGCAGCACCTGCTGGACCCACAGGGAAGGAGCAGACGAGCCCCTTCAGGACCAGGAGGAGGTGCAGGGCCTTCAGCAGAGCCCGGACTGGAGGGCTTGTGGCTGTGGCTGACAATGGAAGAGGGGAAATCAAATGTATACCCTTTATCGTGAACAATAACAACATGAAGAGCTTGATAAAAAAAAAAGACAACAAGAATAGGGAATGAGTTGGGACATAGACACAAGATGGAAGCTGATGTTTACCTGCAGCTGGGAAGCAACACGCTTCGCTGAGTGGCTGTGATCGATCACCGGCGAAGGCAGGGTGTCGGTCAGGGACTCAACCCGTTGTACATCTGGGCCATGCGGGCTGGAACCTGGGCCGGAGCCCAGGGACCCGGGGTCCATGGTCAACAGGGAACCAGCTCCAGCAACAACACCTACACACCCGGAATGTCAAGTTCACGGATTAGATCAGGTCTGCTGGAGGTCGACGCAAACTAAACCCTATTGGAACACATAAACAAAGGCTATGGAGATGGACTGTAACCTACACTTCTCCATCTCCTGTATTTCGCAGGATACATTGTGTCTAAAGAGGAATTGTTTTTTACCAACACTATTCTAAAAGTGTTGGTGAAACACTTTGTTTTGGTCACTTCATCTTAGCCCTCATGTCCCCACCACTTTTCAACACAAAGTGACGCCCTTTCTGCTGTTGTCAACCCATTCACCAGAGTGAGTGCTCAGCTCCCCCCGCAGCGGGGGCCGAGAGAAGAAGGTCCTCTCTGTCGTGTCCTCTTCCCTGGGTGATGTCACACAGGGGAAGGTGCTTCCCGGAGGAAAGGCTCCACGGAGAGACCTGTGGAGGGTCAACGCTGCCTCAGGGAAGCCACGGGCGATGGAGGCCAGGAGGGCCAGCAGGTCCTTCACACAAGAGAGAAAGAGGACATTATTCTACATTACGTCATAAAAAATGTACAGCGAAAAACCTGCTTTACATCCTTGTGTAGCAGTGCTCGCTACTTTACTACCTGTGTCGTTTTAGCCAAGTAGACCAACCAAAAGTAAGCAAGAAGATTGGGATTTAAAATGTTGATATGAACTAAAATGTGACTGTATCACAGTTATCACGGTACCGTCAATGAAAACAAGCTCATATGGACATTTGTCAAGGGAAGATCTGAATGTTCACCTTGCGGCGGACCCAAAGCTCCTCAACAGGCTTCTCTGGAGCTGCAGCACCTGCTGGACCCACGGGAAGGAGCAGACGAGCCCCTTCAGGACCAGGAGGAGGTGCAGGGCCTTCAGCCAGAGCCCGGACTGGAGGGCTCGTGGCTGTGGCTGACAATGGAAGAGGGGAAATCAAATGTATACCCTTTATCGTGAACAATAACAACATGAAGAGCTTGATAAAAAAAAAACAAGACAACAAGAATAGGGAATGAGTTGGGACATGGACACAAGATGGAAGCTGATGTTTACCTGCAGCTGGGAAGCAACACGCTTCGCTGAGTGGCTGTGATCGATCACCGGCGAAGGCAGGGTGTCGGTCAGGGACTCAACCCGTTGTACATCTGGGCCATGCGGGCTGGAACCTGGGCCGGAGCCCAGGGACCCGGGGTCCATGGTCAACAGGGAACCAGCTCCAGCAACAACACCTACACACCCGGGAATGTCAAAGTTCACGGATTAGATCAGGTCTGCTGGAGGTCGACACAAACTAAACCCTATAGGAACACATAAACAAAGGCTATAGAGATGGACTGTAGCCTACACTTCTCCATCTCCTGTATGTTGTTACAGAAATGTTGGTGGCAACAGGTTTGCTTACCCACACTCTTTTGTAATATTACTCATTCTATAGGTTGTCAAATGTGTTTCGGTTTGTGGAGATGTAACATTGAAACAAACGAGAACTCCTACCTGGTGCAGATTGTACGATGAATAAAGATGAAAGGTACAATAAAAGCAGTAGTAAACACTCGATCAATAACAAACGCTGACGAAAGGGCAGTGGATGTGTGAACGGCAAGGAGTCTGCAAGCAACTGAACCCAGGATCCTTGACAACCAGTGATCTCACACCAAAGGTCCTATACGCTCCCTCTATGCATTGTGACATCATAGAACCCAAAGAGTTAAAGGTTTTGCACTTGGAATCTTCTTATTAGTCATATGTTTGATTGACAGGTGCCTGTATTAAATGGACCAAGTAATGCTCAAAAGCTTTTGTGTAATTGGTCACTGTAAGAAATGGCATAGCTCTTTAGTGTAATATTTAGAATGAGACTTAAAATGACCCCACAGTGGAGCCTGAGTTGACTAAGTTTATATGTCTTTGATCGTGGACCCTAGTTCAAAGTCCTGTGCTCTTCATGTAGAGCACTGTGACTTGAACCCCACTGTCCAAATACAAAACGTTAATGTTGTCACTTACATTATGTCTTTGTATAGCTTTGTTTTTATATGCATAAATTACAGGTCCCTACACTTGATTTTCATAAGCATGAGTTCATTACAGTGTCGTGGAGATCATGACAAAGTGAGGATAGGGTCTGTTCCGAACATACTTTAGTCAAATGTACAAAGAGCAGCGTCCCTTTGAAGAGCAGGACCAGGTTCTGCTCAAGCAGTCCACCGTATGGTGGGTTCAGGTGTGGGGCCTCGATGCACCACCGGGCCGCGGCCCCTCAGGCCTTTGGAAAGGAGCTGTGGCGCCTCCTGCTGGGGAAGAAGGACACTAACAACGAGCCTTCCCACCAAAACGACGATGCTCCGACGGTCTGTTCGTAAACACACGTGGAGGTCGGGGTTATCTCACATTGAACAGCAGGAAGGCTGCTCGCTATACAATCTGCTACATAACTTCAGTAACAAAATTACACAAATATATATTCATCCGGCCATACCAACTTACCATAACAAACTAAAAAGATTATTCAAGCGACCTTTGGTACCTTGAAAGTTGCTATATAAATATAAGTTATTATATATTATGACCCATATCTGAATGTTGCATCTGTTGGAGAAATAAATTCAACAAAGTCATGACATTACCATTACGAGTAGTTGATTCTCGAGAGCCGCCTCCAATACATTTGAACTTGCTGTAAATAAATTGAATTATTTACAGAAGTAATATTGTGTTTTACCAATTTTATTCATTGTAGTTAGAGTAAGTATTCTGAAAACAATTCATTTTGAAATTAGACCAATGGTATAAAAAGGATTTGTCTATTAATGTCACTGAGGTAATCAAACACATTTGGAAAGTACTTTGTAATTTATCAGCACATGCTTATAAAAAAATAATAGCAAGAAACTGTTGAAATCTTTGTTAGCGGGGGGAGGGGTTTGTGATTGGATGATATAGTGGAGCGGAGTTTTCCGTTTTCAAGAGTATGTTGTGTTCTACGAAGACTGCATTTTATATGTGCTTTAACTATTATACTGAATCAATGCTCAAACTTGTTCAACATCACCAACTTTGTAATCAAACCCATAGAATGGAACCTATACTAAATCATAGTTTAGCTAATTCATCTGCATAAATATCTGTTTTGAACACCAAGACTACAAAACTTCCCTCCACTTTTATCGTCAGAAAGCATTCAACTAAACTAGAATGTCTTGAAGTTCTCTTTGTGAGTTTGTAGGTGTTGGAGCAAGCCCTCTTTGGACTCTGAATGTTTTCCACACACCACACACACACATCCTGCGTCCTGCGCGTGTGTCTGTGCGTGCTTCAGCAGGGTCAAGACGCAGTAGAAGGCCTTCCCACACAGTTTACATCGATGAGGGCCTCTGGGACTCTGGAAAGGGGAAAACCTCCCCGGCCTTCTCCACCTGAACCCGGCGTGAGAACCGTTGGTTTTCCCGTGCTTCGCCCTCTTGGGCCGCGGCGTCTTTACACCCAACCATTCCCCGCCCCCCTCCCTCTGGCCACCCATTGGGTCTTTGTAGTTGCCTAGGGAACAGTCGTCGTGGGGCTGCGGCCAGGCGTGGGCCAGCTCCATCATCCCAGTGGATCCTCCTCCCAGGTGTGCGTCCACTTGGGGCAGCGTGGAGGACGTGGTGGCGAAGGCGCCCCTCTCCCCGCTCTCCACCTCACTCTGGGTGTTTCCAAAGCTGGAGGAGGAGGAGGAGGTCAGAGCGAGGTCCTGATGGAAGGCCGTAACGGGGCCGACCGTCGCCATGGAGTCCTGCGGGCCGCGGGGCTGCCCTCCCGCCGCCTCCCCCTCACAGCACCACTCGTTCCGTGACTCTTCCTCCTTCTTGACCTGGAGCTTCTCCAGCTCCTCCTGGGGGGTTCTGCAGGTCCATGCAGGAGGCCCTGGAGACGGCAGAGAGAGAGATGTGGTTACAAGCGGACCACATTTCCTCTAAATCATGTCAATCCTATTTTTAGATTTACATGAGTGTATTCTGTCTACATTTATCTTGATAATAATGGATTGAATTTATATAGCGCCAAAAGCAGTCAAAAGCAGTGTGTGTGTGTTCGTGTGTGTGTGTGTGTGTGTGTGAGCGTCTCCAGCAATTTGTAGGACCACTGGCCGACTGCTCGTCAAGCCAATCTGCGCCAGAACGCTCACCACACACCAACTTGGAGTGGAGAGCGAGGGAATTAATGAGTCAGCCAATCATACAGGAGGATGATTAGGGGGCCAGATTTAATGAGCCTGTTTGGGCCAGGACACCGGGGAAACCCCCTGGTGTGTGTGTGTGTGTGTGTGTGTGTGCGTGCGTGTGCGTGTGCGCGCGCACACACACACACACACACACACACACACACACACACACACACACACACACACACACACACACACAGGCAACTTTATTAGGAACACCTGTCCAACTGCTCGTTAACGCAAATTTCTAATCAGCCAATCACATGGCAGCAACTCAATGCATTTAGTCATGTAGACTTGGTCAACATGATCTGCTGCAGTTCAAACCGAACATCAGAATGAGGAAGAAAGGTGATTTAAGTGACTTTGAACGTGGCATGGTTTTTGGTGCCAGACGGGCTGGTCTGAGTATTTCAGAGGTCAGAAGAGAATGGCCAGACTGGTTCGAGCTGATAGAAAGGCAACAGTAACTCAAATAACCACTCGTTACAACCGAGGTATGCAGAAGAGCATCTCTGAACGCACAACACGTCAAACTATGAGGCGGTTGGGCTACAGAAGTAGAAGACCACACCGGGTGCCACTCCTGTCAGCTATGAACAGGAAACTGAGGCTACAATTCGCACAGGCTCACCAAAATTGGACAATAGAAGAAAAGGTTGCCTGGTCTGATGAGTCTCGATTTCGGCTGTGACATTCGGATGGTAGGGTCAGAATTTGGCGTAAACAACATGAAAGCATGGATCCATCCTGCCTTGTATCAACGGTTCAGGCTGCTGGTGGTGGTGCAATGGTGTTGGGGGATATTTTCTTGGCACACTTTGGGCCAATTGAGCATCGTGTCAACGCCACAGCCTACCTGAGTATTGTTGCTGACCATGTCTATCCCTTTATGACCACAGTATACCCATCTTCTGATGGCTACTTCCAGCAGGATAACGCGCCATGTCATAAAGTGCGAATCATCTCTGAACATGATAATGAGTTCACTGTACTCAAATGGCCTCCACAGTCACCAGATCTCAATCCAATAGAGCACCTTTGGGATGTGGTGGAACGGGAGATTTGCATCATGGATGTGCAGCCGACAAATCTGCAGCAACTGCGTGATGCTATCATGTCAATATGGACCAAACTCTCTGAGGAATGTTTCCAGTACCTTGTTGAACCTATGCCACGAAGGATTAAGGCAATTCTGAAGGCAAAAGGGGGTCCAACCCGGTACTAGCAAGGTGTGCCTAATAAAGTGGCCGGTGAGGGTATATATAGCCAATATTCAGATTGCCATCCCTATGTGTGTTTTTAACCTCATCTCGTTTAATGTGCATGGTCATTTCAGGGATGAACCCCGGGTCACACAGGGCGGCACACTGTGGGGGGCACCTGTAAGCTCCCGGCCCCCCTCCAGGCCGATCCACAGCGGCTCCTGCTCCTCCTTGATGCGGGGCGGCGCAGGGGGGTCCTCCTCGTCCCCCTCCTGGTCCAGGCTGTTGAACCCGGGCCAGAGCCACTCCTCAGGGGGACCGTCCTCCTCTCCAAACGGGGCGAAGGCCTGGAACGCTTCTACACAGCAGGGAGGAGGTGGAAGGGTCATCCAAAGCGGCGCGCGCTGAGTCCAGTGGTCGCCGACCACTGGACTCTCCACTGAACATGTTTCAGTAGGAGGTTCAAATACGAAAGCTCAGCGCCTCTGGGAGGGACCTAGTTCAGGAATATTGTTTCCTCATGAGATTCAACCCAAAATAAAACGTGTGACGATATCCCTTTTTCATTGTGGATTGGCTGAATAACATTTTGGCTGAAACACATAATGTTGCTAAACTTGAAATGTGAACACTGTTGTCCGACTGATATAGTCATTCATTCATTTTACAATATTAAAACAACTAACCTGGATCTTGGCTTTGCTGCAGTAACAGATGACCTGACAGGAACAACAAAAATACATTTAGAGTCAAGAGTCAATAAACAGTTGTGTTACGTTCCTATGTATTTGTGGGGTTTTGGTTTTCCCCCCATTGCTGTTTTTTCTCTCCCAGTCTCGTGTTCTGATTCAGTAGGTGCTTCTACCCTTGCCATAGTTTGGCGTTATGTGTTGAAGGTCTAAGTGTTGCCCCTATAGGAAGCTGGTAGGAGTGTTGGCCTTTCATTTGGTTCCCAATTGTTTCCTGCTAGGGAGCTAGGCTTACCCATTTTATCTGTTTGGAGCTATTAGACTATTTTGTTTTAAGGTAAGTCTGTTGTGTTTATTATTTTGGCCCAGGCTCACCCTGATGATATATAGCTTCCTTGAGCTTTATACATGTTTTTTTTGCAATAAACCCTTTGTTTACTTGTGAAATGTGTGTCTGTACTGTTTGAGTAGGCGAAATATTCTATACCCTAGACTTGAGGTTCGTAACAAGGTGTGTACAATTCAGCAAATATCAAAACCACAGAAGATAAGTAAACGTAGTAACGTACCATGTTGTTTAGAGAGATGCATCTCAAAGTTGTTCTTTCGATAAATGGTCTTTCCACAATCTGGACAGTGCCAGTGACTTCGTCCCTTAATCCTCTCCTTACAGGTACACGGCACAGTGAACCTTTCTGAACGATTCAAAGAATAACAAACTATAATGTTACACGACTCCCCATGACAATATAGACAGATGCATTTAAAGAGACAATATAATAAATAGTTATTTTACTGTCAGCTGAAACCTACCAACGTCTTTGTCAGTGTAATGAATGGCAAATAAATAGTGCCTCTTGATCAGATGGATTTCACTGGCTTCTGTGGCCTTGCAGCAGTACGGACAGTAGCCCACAGAAGCAAACTTCAGGAACTCTTCACGTGACGTAAACGCACATAGGGGCTCTGAAAGCAGAAAAAAATTAAAAGAAATTGATTCCGATACAATTTTGAACAAATCGATACATTTAATGCTAATGTAATTTTATACCAGAAACATATGTACTCATGGCTTTAGCCCACAACAACAATGGTTTAACAACTAGGTATATTAAGTGAAACATACATCAAAGCCTATGCTTTGATATAAAAAGACTATCAAATCCTATGCTTTATTGTATGGGGAAAGAGGGAGAAGAGGCAGAAACAGGCCGTATACCGTACCACTGGATCCGCTGGGGTTTCGGACTGGGAGAGGCTGACACATGAACCCCGGTTCTGGTTGTGTGTTGGTGGCAGCGGGCTGGAAGGGAACTGGAAGGGAAGGTGAACAGAGCCTTGCAGTCCTTCCTTGTCCTGGGAACTTCTTACCTTGTCCAATTGTGAGTATCCTGCATCTGACCCTTGTTTGTTTATTATCTACTATAGACCTCTTTTAAGACTAGTCTCAAATTAAGTATATATATAAAATGCCAATTCTAAACTGAATCCTACCCACTTTGATCACTAATCATGAACTTAAATATACTAGCAGACTTATCTCTGTGTTGAATCTCCAGCATAAGACATCTTTAAATGAAAAAAAAAAACAATGCTATCATTTGACACAATAATTGTAACACAATAAAAACACATGTCTTGACATGTTGTTCAAAGTTAACCCAATATTGTAACGTTAAGTTTGACAAATGCTTGCTCTAACATTTTACAAAATAAAAACAGCATATCCCTATTCGGATATGCCGAAATAAACATTAGCAGGGAGTGCTTCATTCATGCTGCATTACGTCTCAGAGCGTACGTGAAGAGAAAGTATATCGTAAACCTTCAAATATAACACTTCCCTGGAAGTAGACGACAATAGAGTGGTTTATTACAAACCATTTTCTGGCAACTTTGGTCTCAAAACAATATCCAGAAGGTTGCGTTGACGGTCCGCCTCTCGCTTCAGATGCGACGCCTGGTCCTCATAGTCCGTTATCGTCTTCTCGATCACACCTAGGATCTCCACCGCGGCGGAGCGCAGTCGTTCGTTAACATATACCCTGATCTCGTCTATTTTAGACATGTTTGAAGGATACATTTCTTCCCAACCTTCACCAAACGTTCAGGTTCACACCGAATATCTAGAATGCCAAACAACTGGTGTAGGAAAACAAGCAAACAAGAGGGTTTACCATGCCAGCTCTGTCGCCACCTTCAGGACTGGAGGAGCAAGACTGTCGTGGGTTCATGACCCCTGGGAATAAGGTAGATAGGCAGGGGGAGGCTCATTGCTTTGTAAACTGCGTACATATCTATAACTTTTTATGATTGTTATTGGTTTATTTAATGTTGATACCTTTATTGGTATTCCATTATTGTTTTGCACTTGTGGAAGATCGAAACACTGTGATGTGATTCCCTTGATTTTGAAATTGTATTGAAAATTGTATAAATCTTTCAAAGGGCGTCCTTCCATGGGGATAGCCACGGTCTGAGGGATGGGACTTGTAGTCGAGGAGGAGGGCGTCCGTAGTGAGAGAGGTCCCAGCGATGAGGCCGCGGGTCCTAGTCGTGCTCCGAGCCCGACGCCGTCCTCTCCTAATCTTCCTCCCGTGCTTCTTGTGCTTCTTCCGCCTCTTCTTCTTGGATTTCTGCACACATGAGATTTAAAATGACAAAACCGATTTGGGATGTTGGGTGGCGTTCCGGTTCATGTACAACCCCAATTCCAATGAAGTTGGGACGTTGTGTAAAGATAGAGATACAAATAAAAAGAGAATACACTGATTTGCAAATCCTTTTGAACCTATATTCAATTGAATACACTTCAGAAAACCATTGTCAGTTAACATAGTTTGTCGCTACATCAAGAAGTGCAAGTGAAAACTCTACCATGCAAAGCAAAAGCCATATTTCAACAACACCAAGAAACGCCACAGGCTTATCTGGGCCAGAGCTCATCTGAGATTGACTGATGCAAAGTGGAAGAGTGCTGTGGTCTGACGAGTCCACATTCAAATTGTTTTTTGAATTTTATGGATGTTGTGTCCTCTGGGCCAAAGAGGAACAGGACCATACGTATTATTATCAGTGCCAAAGTTTCAAAAAGACAGCATCTGTGATGGTGTGGGGGTGTGTTAGTGCCCATGGCATGGGGAACTTGCACATCTGTGAGGGCACCATTAATGCTGAAAGGTACAGCAGGTTTTGGAGCAACATATGCTGCCAGGCCACATTCTGCACGTGTTACAACAGCATGGCTTCGTAATAGAAGAGTGCGGGTACTAGACTGGCCTTCCTGCAGTCCAGAACTGTCTCCCATTGAAAATGTGTGGCGCATTATGAAGCGCAAAA
Organism: Melanogrammus aeglefinus; assembly: GCA_900291075.1. Taxonomy (NCBI): domain Eukaryota; kingdom Metazoa; phylum Chordata; class Actinopteri; order Gadiformes; family Gadidae; genus Melanogrammus; species Melanogrammus aeglefinus. The sequence goes on along the minus strand of OLKM01000933.1, from coordinate 180,854 downwards.
TACGACAACGGAGACCCCGGACTGTTGAGCAACTCAAGTTGTACATCAAGCAAGAATGGGAAAGAATTCCACCTACAAAGCTTCAACCATTTATGTCCTCAGTTCCCAAACGCCTATTGAATGTTGTTAAAAGGAAAGGCAATGTAACCCAGTGGTAAACATGCCCCCTGTCCAAGATTATTTGGAACGTGTTGCAGGCATCGAATTCCAAGTGAATATTTGTGAGACGTGAGACGACTGTGGCTGTGGTGTCAAGGGGCCACTGGGCGCAGATACCACTAGTGGCCCTCTGATCTTTGTAAGCCCCAAACAAAAAATCCCATTGTCTTGGGCCTTCGCCGATCGGGGGGCCTACCATGGGCCAGTATAAAGAAGAAAAAAAAGATATATATATATTTTTTTTTACTGCAGCTCATGATAGGCCCCCCCTGATCGGCGTAGGCCCTTGGGCTTCAGCCCAGGCAAGCCCGTGCATTAAGGCGGCCTTGGTAGTACATCTCAGTGCCAGAATAGGTCTTATGGAGACTCAGAGCAGGCCAGTAGAAGTGTGCGTACGGTGTCTTCACCGGGTTTGCATGGTGAAAGATCTTGGCTTCTTAAACGACCAGTGGGATATTGGATGGGCTAATAAACAGAATAGAGTTATTGAGTTACCAAAGACCGTTGTGAAATTTAAGAAAACTTGTGCATTATAGCTTCAGAAATGCACAAATAAATACACTTAATTCAGATACCGACTATTTGAAAGTTGTGTATTTATGTATTTTATTTAGTTATCGTTTGAAATGGTTGACCAATCAAGCTTTGTTGTGGTAGAAGGCACATGGGCCTACTGTAATTCTTTCCTTCTCTTCACTGCTTCTCTTTTTCTTCTTGGCCTCAACCTGGGGGAGAGGTCACAAAACCACACAATGTTGCAACAAGGGAATTTCATTATCGCTCAGTCAAAACAAGCTTAGTCTCAAGAAAATCACGGAGAGTAGTCTGATATCAGGCTACTCGTGAAGGCCAGGGTTTGTAAAGCTGTGTACTGGTACTTTTAGAATGAGTGTGTGTTAAGCCATCTTTAAAACGTTGTGATTTGAATGGTCTTAACTATTATACATTCACAAGTGCAAAATTACAGATTATATAAGGCGTTTTTATCAGCAGTCATCTCACCTTGTCTTTTCTACCACCTCCACAACCATTACACAGAGATGAGGAAATCAAAATAATTTGCCAACCCACTTAGCATAAGTGATTATCAGGACAATATTTAGATTTTAGAATGGCAGTTTATTGAACAATTGTCAATCAAATAAGGAACAATTCATCTCACAGAACATGTAAGAATAAGGCTTTGCCTATATGGTTTGATATTTGAAGTTAAGACTGCACATATCTAGCTGAGAATATGTGCTTTTGTGTCTCAGTATGGTCTAGCATCCTTCTTTGCTCCTGAAGGGACGTCAGTGAGTCCCTTCCTGCATCTCAGGTTCGAGGGGTCACAGGTATAGCCACATTCACAGCAGTCCGTCAGAACAACACTAGCCCTGCAACAACAAAATCATCAATGGGTCACTTTCAAAATAGTCATCAGAAGTAGTGCTTTCAGTTCATGAACTTGTGCCTTTCACAACCGCATAACTTGTGGTGTACTCCGTATGCATTAATAGCTAGGTTGAACTACTGCTATATAGACTAGGAGAGAGCGGTGATGGTTACCATGTGGTAAGGGCAGCAGCTCCAGCCGCGTGCAGCGCCCTGACAGCAGAATGTCCCCGATGGGCAGTAGGAGACCACATCACAGTACATCCCTCCCATGCCATCGGACCCTTCCATCTCGCTCTAATAAAAAGAAGAGAAATAAATCGATATCAAATCACTCCAAACACTGATGTTGTTTTGTTTTCTCCTTGCTTCTGTCATTCCGTTCTTCCTTTCGGATCAAGACCGGCCAGCCAGCTTACCCCTCTGAGCCTGAGGATCCTGTTCCATCTCTTAGTGGCCGGGTGTACGGGGGACCCTCTGGGGCTGAGGGCCTCCCCTAGGTCCTGCTGGGGACAGGGAGGGTTTGGGAAAGGGGTTTAGCAGCAGGACAACAAAAACTAAATAAACACCACAATGGTAGAATGCCTATGCCGAGCGCCGGCCCTGCATGTAACTGCTCACAAATATTTTGCCGGCCGACATGTCCTAAAAATATATTTTTATTTATCAGTTCCACTCACAGTGGAGACGGGGCAGCAGAGCCAGCCACCGTCGGCCCCTCTGCAGCACTCCGTGCCCGAGGGGCAGGAGCCGTCGTCTTCCTCTCGGCAGTCGACCAGCCGACCCCCCGGGCCTTCAGCTCCTCCCTGACCCAGAACAGCCCGCTGCCCCTGGAGGCGTGAGAGGGGAAGAGTAGAAAGGGAGCCGCCCGGTCCCCCAGGGATCACCTTCTGGCCCATGGGTAAGCGGAGCAGTGGATGGCCCTCCCTCGTGCACGTCTGGGTGCTGACATGACAATCCCAGCCGTTTGGACAGCAGTGGGTCATGTCGGAGCAGCACACACCGCCTGGGAGAGAGGGATGCACAGGGGGGAAGGAGCAGGGACTAGTTAATTCCCTGGTTCCCTGGTCCCAAGGTCTGTCCCCTTGAGCAAGCGGCCTAACTGTTAAAAGCTTGTTAAAAGACACGGTTTGGCGTCTCCAAACTGTTCACCGTATGGCGCTTTGGATGGAAATGTGTGACAGAATGAACATGAGCAGACACACAGACACACACACCTGTGCGTAAGGGCAGCAGCCGTATCCACCGACAGAGTTCCGGCAGCAGGTGTTGTCATTTGCGCAAAGCGATCCATCCGGACAGGTGACGTAGGAGCCCTGGACACCCCACCCCACGGCCACAGCCACTAGGACCAACACCCTGTAACACCACATCTGGAGCAAGAACAGGTGGTCTGATTAAAAATGAGGATCACAGAGCTATGTTTTTGGCAAGCAGGTCAGGGATTGGGTGAGGGTTTGGTCAATTGGGGGACGGCTTACGTTGTGGCGCTTTCCCATTGTTATCAAACCCTCATCACGCAAAATAAAGGAAAACTACTCACCCACCTCACTACCTTTCTCTCTGTCTATTTCTTTATCTTTGTCCCATTGCTGTTTGCAATAACTCATTATAATTCATGGTGCAATAATTCTGTGTGTATATCAAATGCATTTAATTCAGTGTTTTTTGAAAATGTGTAGTGGATTTTCCTATTTCCTATCACACTTTTTACCTTTCCTTTCCCTGTGCAAATGGCATTACAATGGTTTGAATCTTGAACAACACCTATTTACCAAATGTGTGGAATCACTTACCTTTTCAGCCTGGCAGTGGTTGGATCTCTTCCTATCAGATGCAGTGCATCACATTTATTCAGTTCACTCAGAAAAGCAGAACTCTTTATATGCCAACTTATAATGAGGAAGTAAGAAATACTGCCCTCCCTCCCTTTTGGTTGCTGTTAATTAAGGTTTATCTATATTGTAAGTAAGTCAGTTTTATGGAATGCCATTTTAATTAAATATAAAGCCTATATAAAAGCCTCATTCACGTGGGGGAAAAGGGTCTATTGTTAGAGCGCACAACCATCAGAGAAAACTCCAAGCACACATTTCACAAGAGAATTAAGGGCTTAATTAAAAGAGTATAGATCTGAAAAATGTGCAATGTTAATGGTATCCATCTATTGATAGCCATATAGTGTAGTTATACAATAACAAAATTGGTCATTTGGGGCAAAATGGGTTGAGGACTGTGGACGTTTGGCTTTTCTATGAAATTGTGGAAAAAGTAAACATTTTTGGAGCAGAAGACCAGGGTGAAAAAGATGCATCTGAATTTAGAGATTAATATGATGAAAGAGTTTTTTAGCCCAGGTCAATCTGGTAAGGAGAAATAAGGCAAGATCATATATTTTTTTAAATAGCGCCACCTTTAGGTGCAGTACCACAATTTGTGTTCATGGATAGTGGGTGGTATTGGTATCCACCTAATAATAGTCGTATGTTTTTTTTATACAATAACAAAAGGGTCATAAGAAAAATGGGCTAACTGCTCCAACTTTATTGGCAAATATTTCTCAAATGGAACTAAATAAAACAAATTCTGTTTGATTTTTTGTGAGGCTTGGTCTAAAGATTTTATGCAGCTTTTTTGGTGAATTTCTTATTTTGTGAATCTTTTTATCATGTTTGGCTTTAGTATGAAATTGTGGGAAAAGTAAAGGGCATAAAACCCACGGTTTTTATAGATGCATCTGATTCTAGAGATTAATATTATGAAAGAATTTTGAGTTCCAGGTCAATTCTGGTGAGGAGAAATAAGGCTAAATACATGATTTTTTTTACAAAAGTGCCACCTTTGGGTGCAGTACCACAAATTTGGGTTTAATGGGTAGTGGGGTTATTGGTAACCATGCCTGAAAATTTCAGGAGCTTTCGATTTACGGAATAGGCTACAGTATTTCTTTTACAGAATTGTGGGGAAAAAGAAAACATTACAGAAACAACAGGGGACAAAGCAGCTTCGCTGCTCAGACCCCTAATAAATAAATATGCCTCATATCGGCCTGTGGTATACACTGACATACAAGCAAGTATGAAGATAACCAAACTACTAAGTGCTAGTAAATAAAGTTACAACAACCACAAATAGACTAGACACCTCTATTCTGTGTGCATATCAATTCTGTGTGTAAAAGCAAAAAGTCTGTTCTGGAATGGTTTAAGCATATAGGTAATTATAAAAAGTATTTTACGGAAAAGAAAATCAAGCAGTTGTGTACAACAATAAGGAAAAAAGTTTGACTTAACGGTTTTTCTATATTTTTGGGTCGCTTCCTTGATTCCTCATGAGAATTGTAAAGTCGCTCTGTATTAATGGTTTTGCAAAAGCTTAGGTATTTCCCCATCTGGTCGGTATCATGTGCAATCATGATACATATTGAAACTAACTTCTGGATTAAACAGGGGAAGAGAAAGCAATATTTTTTATATTTACTTTGTAATTCTGAACTGGACCGTTTCTACTTCTAATTCGGCTTTTCCATTGAAAGAAGAATCGACTCTGTAATGGATTTACATATAGTCATTAAACCCTCCTAAGGTGCACCACTGCAAGGCTGTTCACATCAGTACAATTCCAGTAGCATTTTTGAAATAAAGATCACTGCATCCTTGCTGGTAGGCATTTAACAAGCTTTGATTGATTTTAACAGTAAAAGCCACTTTAGTGTCCAATTCTTGAAAATCTTTTATTTTGTTCAGAAGCAAATGTGATGAAGGTATTTCTCCAGTTCCCGGGTGAATGTTGCAGCCAAGCAGAAAACTGCAGTTGCATAGCGAAACATTCAGGTGATTGTATAAAGACCACGTCATGCTGGAATAAATTCTGTGAATAAATTAACTCTACTCAGATCTAAGAGCTAAAAACAAGAATACTTTAATAAGGAATTCTTCAATGTCAACACATTCATCAACATTCCTGCGTAAAGAGCATTTTTAAAGTTATCCCTTGTATAAATCTTGGCTAGACTGCCGAAAATGTCAGTAAGTCCAGCTTCAATATGAGGCTGGCAAGACAAGAGGTCTTAAAATGCACATGCATGACACTGGTTGCCACAGAAACACCGTACTTGCCCTAGGGACTTTCTTAAAAAGACAACATAGAGGTGTAGAGCTGCATTATTAACAGGGTGCGTGTGTGAGATTGGAGCGATTCATATTTTAAATCCGCTCGGTGCTGAACGGAAACAAAAAAAAAAGCTCCCAGAATAATGTCACCACACGGTCGCTCTACCAACTCTGCAGGGTTTCTCAAACACCACCACGTGGGAGCGTGCGAGCGAAACTCACAGCCCTCGCTTGGCGGCTCAACCCTGGGTTCCAAGAGAGCCGTGCTGCGGTGAACTTCAAAGTTTTATGTCGCCCCGCTGTTGTCGAAACCAATTAACTAATCATCTACAAATAAAATAAAAACAAATGGTACAAACAAAGAGCAAAAAGAGCCCGTGGCTGGTTTCTGTTGGAGGACTTGGCCCTGCTCCCCCACAGTGTTGTGTCCAGACTCTCTCTGCACCAACGGGAAACCAGCATTAGAAGTCTGTAGGCGTCCTTCCATGGGGATAGCCACGGTCTGAGGGATGGGACTTGTAGTCGAGGAGGAGGGCGTCTGTAGTGAGAGAGGTCCCAGCGATGAGGGCCGCGGGTCCTAGTCGTGCTCCGAGCCCGACGCCGTCCTCTTCTTAATCTTCCTCCCGTGCTTCTTGTGCTTCTTCCGCCTCTTCTTCTTGGATTTCTGCACACATGAGATTTAAAATGACAAAACCGATTTGGGATGTTGGGTGGCGTTCCGTTTCATGTACAACCCCAATTCCAATGAAGTTGGGACGTTGTGTAAAGATAGAGATACAAATAAAAAGAGAATACACTGATTTGCAAATCCTTTTGAACCTATATTCAATTGAATACACTTCAGAAAACCATTGTCAGTTAACATAGTTTGTCGCTACATCAAGAAGTGCAAGTGAAAACTCTACCATGCAAAGCAAAAGCCATATTTCAACAACACCAAGAAACGCCACAGGCTTATCTGGGCCAGAGCTCATCTGAGATTGACTGATGCAAAGTGGAAGTGTGCTGTGGTCTGACGAGTCCACATTCAAATTGTTTTTGAAATTATGGATGTTGTGTCCTCTGGGCCAAAGAGGAACAGGACCATACGTATTGTTATCAGCGCAAAGTTCAAAAGACAGCATCTGTGATGGTGTGGGGGTGTGTTAGTGCCCATGGCATGGGGAACTTGCACATCTGTGAGGGCACCATTAATGCTGAAAGGTACAGCAGGTTTTGGAGCAACATATGCTGCCAGGCCACATTCTGCACGTGTTACAACAGCATGGCTTCGTAATAGAAGAGTGCGGGTACTAGACTGGCCTTCCTGCAGTCCAGAACTGTCTCCCATTGAAAATGTATGGCGCATTATGAAGCGCAAAATACGACAACGGAGACCCCGGACTGTTGAGCAACTCAAGTTGTACATCAAGCAAGAATGGGAAAGAATTCCACCTACAAAGCTTCAACCATTTATGTCCTCAGTTCCCAAACGCCTATTGAATGTTGTTAAAAGGAAAGGCAATGTAACCCAGTGGTAAACATGCCCCCTCTCCAAGATTATTTGGAACGTGTTGCAGGCATCGAATTCCAAGTGAATATTTGTGAGACGTGAGACGACTGTGGCTGTGGTGTCAAGGGGCCACTGGGCGCAGATACCACTAGTGGCCCTCTGATCTTTGTAAGCCCCAAACAAAAAATCCCATTGTCTTGGGCCTTCGCCGATCGGGGGGCCTACCATGGGCCAGTATAAAGAAGAAAAAAAAGATATATATATATTTTTTTTTACTGCAGCTCATGATAGGCCCCCCCTGATCGGCGTAGGCCCTTGGGCTTCAGCCCAGGCAAGCCCGTGCATTAAGGCAGCCTTGGTAGTACATCTCAGTGCCAGAATAGGTCTTATGGAGACTCAGAGCAGGCCAGTAGAAGTGTGCGTACGGTGTCTTCACCGGGTTTGCATGGTGAAAGATCTTGGCTTCTTAAACGACCAGTTACCAAAGACCGTTGTGAAATTTAAGAAAACTTGTGCATTATAGCTTCAGAAATGCACAAATAAATACACTTAATCAGATACCGACTATTTGAAAGTTGTGTATTTATGTATTTTATTTAGTTATCGTTTGAAATGGTTGACCAATCAAGCTTTGTTGTGGTAGAAGGCACATGGGCCTACTGTAATTCTTTCCTTCTCTTCACTGCTTCTCTTTTTCTTCTTGGCCTCAACCTGGGGGAGAGGTCACAAAACCACACAATGTTGCAACAAGGGAATTTCATTATCGCTCAGTCAAAACAAGCTTAGTCTCAAGAAAATCACGGAGAGTAGTCTGATATCAGGCTACTCGTGAAGGCCAGGGTTTGTAAAGCTGTGTACTGGTACTTTTAGAATGAGTGTGTGTTAAGCCATCTTTAAAACGTTGTGATTTGAATGGTCTTAACTATTATACATTCACAAGTGCAAAATTACAGATTATATAAGGCGTTTTTATCAGCAGTCATCTCACCTTGTCTTTTCTACCACCTCCACAACCATTACACAGAGATGAGGAAATCAAAATAATTTGCCAACCCACTTAGCATAAGTGATTATCAGGACAATATTTAGATTTTAGAATGGCAGTTTATTGAACAATTGTCAATCAAATAAGGAACAATTCATCTCACAGAACATGTAAGAATAAGGCTTTGCCTATATGGTTTGATATTTGAAGTTAAGACTGCACATATCTAGCTGAGAATATGTGCTTTTGTGTCTCAGTATGGTCTAGCATCCTTCTTTGCTCCTGAAGGGACGTCAGTGAGTCCCTTCCTGCATCTCAGGTTCGAGGGGTCACAGGTATAGCCACATTCACAGCAGTCCGTCAGAACAACACTAGCCCTGCAACAACAAAATCATCAATGGGTCACTTTCAAAATAGTCATCAGAAGTAGTGCTTTCAGTTCATGAACTTGTGCCTTTCACAACCGCATAACTTGTGGTGTACTCCGTATGCATTAATAGCTAGGTTGAACTACTGCTATATAGACTAGGAGAGAGCGGTGATGGTTACCATGTGGTAAGGGCAGCAGCTCCAGCCGCGTGCAGCGCCCTGACAGCAGAATGTCCCCGATGGGCAGTAGGAGACCACATCACAGTACATCCCTCCCATGCCATCGGACCCTTCCATCTCGCTCTAATAAAAAGAAGAGAAATAAATCGATATCAAATCACTCCAAACACTGATGTTGTTTTGTTTTCTCCTTGCTTCTGTCATTCCGTTCTTCCTTTCGGATCAAGACCGGCCAGCCAGCTTACCCCTCTGAGCCTGAGGATCCTGTTCCATCTCTTAGTGGCCGGGTGTACGGGGGACCCTCTGGGGCTGAGGGCCTCCCCTAGGTCCTGCTGGGGACAGGGAGGGTTTGGGAAAGGGGTTTAGCAGCAGGACAACAAAAACTAAATAAACACCACAATGGTAGAATGCCTATGCCGAGCGCCGGCCCTGCATGTAACTGCTCACAAATATTTTGCCGGCCGACATGTCCTAAAAATATATTTTTATTTATCAGTTCCACTCACAGTGGAGACGGGGCAGCAGAGCCAGCCACCGTCGGCCCCTCTGCAGCACTCCGTGCCCGAGGGGCAGGAGCCGTCGTCTTCCTCTCGGCAGTCGACCAGCCGACCCCCCGGGCCTTCAGCTCCTCCCTGACCCAGAACAGCCCGCTGCCCCTGGAGGCGTGAGAGGGGAAGAGTAGAAAGGGAGCCGCCCGGTCCCCCAGGGATCACCTTCTGGCCCATGGGTAAGCGGAGCAGTGGATGGCCCTCCCTCGTGCACGTCTGGGTGCTGACATGACAATCCCAGCCGTTTGGACAGCAGTTGGGTCATGTCGGAGCAGCACACCGCCTGGGAGAGAGGGATGCACAGGGGGGAAGGAGCAGGGACTAGTTAATTCCCTGGTTCCCTGGTCCCAAGGTCTGTCCCCTTGAGCAAGCGGCCTAACTGTTAAAAGCTTGTTAAAAGACACGGTTTGGCGTCTCCAAACTGTTCACCGTATGGCGCTTTGGATGGAAATGTGTGACAGAATGAACATGAGCAGACACACAGACACACACACCTGTGCGTAAGGGCAGCAGCCGTATCCACCGACAGAGTTCCGGCAGCAGGTGTTGTCATTTGCGCAAAGCGATCCATCCGGACAGGTGACGTAGGAGCCCTGGACACCCCACCCCACGGCCACAGCCACTAGGACCAACACCCTGTAACACCACATCTGGAGCAAGAACAGGTGGTCTGATTAAAAATGAGGATCACAGAGCTATGTTTTTGGCAAGCAGGTCAGGGATTGGGTGAGGGTTTGGTCAATTGGGGACGGCTTACGTTGTGGCGCTTTCCCATTGTTATCAAACCCTCATCACGCAAAATAAAGGAAAACTACTCACCCACCTCACTACCTTTCTCTCTGTCTATTTCTTTATCTTTGTCCCATTGCTGTTTGCAATAACTCATTATAATTCATGGTGCAATAATTCTGTGTGTATATCAAATGCATTTAATTCAGTGTTTTTTGAAAATGTGTAGTGGATTTTCCTATTTCCTATCACACTTTTTACCTTTCCTTTCCCTGTGCAAATGGCATTACAATGGTTTGAATCTTGAACAACACCTATTTACCAAATGTGTGGAATCACTTACCTTTTCAGCCTGGCAGTGGTTGGATCTCTTCCTATCAGATGCAGTGCATCACATTTATTCAGTTCACTCAGAAAAGCAGAACTCTTTATATGCCAACTTATAATGAGGAAGTAAGAAATACTGCCCTCCCTCCCTTTTGGTTGCTGTTAATTAAGGTTTATCTATATGGCAAGTCAGTTTATGGAATGCCATTTAATTAAATATAAAGCCTATATAAAGCCTCATTCACGTGGGGAAAAGGTCTATTGTTAAGCGCACAACATCAAGAAAACTCCAAGCACACATTTCACAAGAGAATTAAGGGCTTAATTAAAAGAGTATAGATCTGAAAATGTGCAATGTTAATGGTATCCATCTATTGATAGCCATATGGTAGTTATACAATAACAAAATGGTCATTTGGGCAAAATGGGTTGAGACTGTGGACGTTTGGCTTTTCTATGAAATTGTGGAAAAAGTAAACATTTTTGGAGCAGAAGACCAGGGTGAAAAAGATGCATCTGAATTTAGAGATTAATATGATGAAAGAGTTTTTTAGCCCAGGTCAATCTGGTAAGGAGAAATAAGGCAAGATCATATATTTTTTTAAATAGCGCCACCTTTATGTGCAGTACCACAATTTGTGTTCATGGATAGTGGGTGGTATTGGTATCCACCTAATAATAGTCGTATGTTTTTTTTATACAATAACAAAAGGGTCATAAGAAAAATGGGCTAACTGCTCCAACTTTATTGGCAAATATTTCTCAAATGGAACTAAATAAAACAAATTCTGTTTGATTTTTGTGAGGCTTGGTCTAAAGATTTTATGCAGCTTTTTTGGTGAATTTCTTATTTGTGAATCTTTTTATCATGTTTGGCTTTAGTATGAAATTGTGGGAAAAGTAAAGGGCATAAAACCCACGGTTTTATAGATGCATCTGATTCTAGAGATTAATATTATGAAAGAATTTTGAGTCCAGGTCAATCTGGTGAGGAGAAATAAGGCTAATACATGATTTTTTTTTACAAAAGTGCCACCTTTGGGTGCAGTACCACAAATTTGGGTTTATGGGTAGTGGGGGTTATTGGTAACCATACCTGAAAATTTCAGGAGTTTTCGATTTACGGAATAGGCTACAGTATTTCTTTTACAGAATTGTGGGGGAAAAAGAAAACATTACAGAAACAACAGGGGACAAAGCAGCTTCGCTGCTCAGACCCCTAATAAATAAATATGCCTCATATCGGCCTGTGGTATACACTGACATACAAGCAAGTATGAAGATAACCAAACTACTAAGTGCTAGTAAATAAAGTTACAACAACCACAAATAGACTAGACACCTCTATTCTGTGTGCATATCAATTCTGTGTGTATAAGCAAAAAGTCTGTTCTGGAATGGTTTAAGCATATAGGTAATTATAAAAAGTATTTTACGGAAAAGAAAATCAAGCAGTTGTGTACAACAATAAGGAAAAAAGTTTGACTTAACGGTTTTTCTATATTTTTGGGTCGCTTCCTTGATTCCTCATGAGAATTGTAAAGTCGCTCTGTATTAATGGTTTTGCAAAAGCTTAGGTATTTTCCCATCTGGTCGGTATCATGTGCAATCATGATACATATTGAAACTAACTTAAAAAGGGGAAGAGAAAGCAATATTTTTTATATTTACTTTGTAATTCTGAACTGGACCGTTTCTACTTCTAATTCGGCTTTTCCATTGAAAGAAGAATCGACTCTGTAATGGATTTACATATAGTCATTAAACCCTCCTAAGGTGCACCACTGCAAGGCTGTTCACATCAGTACAATTCCAGTAGCATTTTTGAAATAAAGATCACTGCATCCTTGCTGGTAGGCATTTAACAAGCTTTGATTGATTTTAACAGTAAAAGCCACTTTAGTGTCCAATTCTTGAAAATCTTTTTATTTTGTTCAGAAGCAAATGTGATGAAGGTATTTCTCCAGTTCCCGGGTGAATGTTGCAGCCAAGCAGAAAACTGCAGTTGCATAGCGAAACATTCAGGTGATTGTATAAAGACCACGTCATGCTGGAATAAATTCTGTGAATAAATTAACTCTACTCAGAGCTAAAACAAGAATACTTTAATAAGGAATTCTTCAATGTCAACACATTCATCAACATTCCTGCGTAAAGAGCATTTTTAAAGTTATCCCTTGTATAAATCTTGGCTAGACTGCCGAAAATGTCAGTAAGTCCAGCTTCAATATGAGGCTGGCAAGACAAGAGGTCTTAAAATGCACATGCATGACACTGGTGCCACAGAAACACCGTACTTGCCTAGGGACTTCTTAAAAAGACAACATAGAGGTGTAGAGCTGCATTATTAACAGGGTGCGTGTGTGAGATGGAGCGATTCATTTAAATCGCTCGGTGCTGAACGGAACAAAAAAAAAAGCTCCCAGAATAATGTCACCACGGTCGCTCTACAACTTTGCAGGGTTTCTCAAACACCACCACGTGGGAGCGTGCGAGCGAAACTCACAGCCCTCGCTTGGCGGCTCAACCCTGGGTCCAAGAGAGCCGTGCTGCGGTGACTTCAAAGTTTATGTCGCCCCGTTGTCGAAACCAATTAACTATCATCTACAAATAAAATAAAAACAAATGGTACAAACAAGAGCAAAAAGAGCCGTGGCTGGTTCTGTTGGAGGACTTGGCCCTGCTCCCCCACAGTGTTGTGTCCAGACTCTCTCTGCACCAACGGGAAACCAGCATTAGAAGTCTGTAGGCGTCCTTCCATGGGGATAGCCACGGTCTGAGGGATGGGACTTGTAGTCGAGGAGGAGGGCGTCTGTAGTGAGAGAGGTCCCAGCGATGAGGCCGCGGGTCCTAGTCGTGCTCCGAGCCCGACGCCGTCCTCTTCTTAATCTTCCTCCCGTGCTTCTTGTGCTTCTTCCGCCTCTTCTTCTTGGATTTCTGCACACATGAGATTAAAATGACAAAACCGATTTGGGATGTTGGGTGGCGTTCCGGTTCATGTACAACCCCAATTCCAATGAAGTTGGGACGTTGTGTAAAGATAGAGATACAAATAAAAAGAGAATACACTGATTTGCAAATCCTTTTGAACCTATATTCAATTGAATACACTTCAGAAAACCATTGTCAGTTAACATAGTTTGTCGCTACATCAAGAAGTGCAAGTGAAAACTCTACCATGCAAAGCAAAAGCCATATTTCAACACCACCAAGAAACGCCACAGGCTTATCTGGGCCAGAGCTCATCTGAGATTGACTGATGCGAAGTGGAAGTGTGCTGTGGTCCGACGAGTCCACATTCAAATTGTTTTTGAAATTATGGATGTTGTGTCCTCTGGGCCAAAGAGGAACAGGACCATACGTATTGTTATCAGCGCAAAGTTCAAAAGACAGAATCTGTGATGGTATGGGGGTGTGTTAGTGCCCATGGCATGGGGAACTTGCACATCTGTGAGGGCACCATTAATGCTGAAAGGTACAGCAGGTTTTGGAGCAACATATGCTGCCAGGCCACATTCTGCACGTGTTACAACAGCATGGCTTCGTAATAGAAGAGTGCGGGTACTAGACTGGCCTTCCTGGCCTACATTGCAGTGCCAAAATAGGTCTTCTGGTGCGTGACTCAGAGCAGACCAGTAGAAGTGTGCGTACGGTGTCTTCACTGGGTTTGCATGGTGAAAGCTCTTGGTTTCTTAAACGACCTGTGGGATATTGGATGGGCTAATCAACAGAATCAAATTTAACTACCAAAAACTTGTGAAATTTAAGAAAACTTGTGCATTATAGCTTCAGAATTCCACAAATAAATACAATATTTTCGGATTCCGACTATTTGAAAATAAATCTAGAGTTGTGTATTTATCAGTTATCGTTTGAAATGATTGCCCAATCAATAAACGGTTTGTTGTGGTAGAAGGCACATACTGTTATTCTGTCTTCTTCACTGCTTCTCTTTTTCTTCTTGGCCTCAACCTGGGGGAGAAGCCACAAAACCACACAATGTTGAAAACAAGGAATTTCAATAGCCTTAAATGTTGTCTCACAGTGGTGCAACGGATCTCAGGATACCCGTGATCCGTATGGATCAACCCTCACGGTTCGGGACAGAAGTGATCCGCGGATCGGCTGATAAAAAAAAAAAAAAAGTTGTGCATTCACGTAATCGGCGCATGTATAAAGGACAATTCCGATATTTAGCACATTGAGCCCCTTTTCTGGTTCGTCTAGGATGAAATATAGTGGTTGATCCAACGAAATGTTGACTATTGGTCCTGTCTCAGGTATTTGGCTCATTTCGAGTCGCCCCTGCCTGCTTCAGAATGGCTGGCTTTGGGCATTCACAAACCTGTCCTTAAAACAACCCTAAACGTTTGTTTTCAGAAATTAGCAACTCACCCAGTGGTTAGTGGTGTTCGTTGATGTTCCTCGTCAAGTATCGTAGCGAAATAGTTTGTCGTCTTTTATTTGGCGTTTTGTAAATCCCATTGAAACGGAAACCGGACAGGGAACCGGAACCGGAGTGGGCTGTTCATGTCTGGTTGTAGTCTTTTCGCTCGGTTCTCTCTATCAACAGTAGGGCTAAAACCGAGCGAAAAGACTACAACCAGCCCCCCTTCTGGTTTCCGTTCAATGAGCAGTGAGTCTTCAAAAAGAAATTAATGGATTTACAAAATGAACAGAATCTGTATTTCGATACGATACTGATGAGGATGTCTTCCTTTCCTGGGGAGAGAGTAGACTCTACACTCTCCCCAGGCAATGCAGACATCCTGAATTATAATTTGTAAATCCAGGTCTGCTGTTCTTCCTTTGGACACAGGATTTTTTAAAAGTTTATTTACAATCCATGTTAAAAAGAAGAAGGAATAATGCCTCAGATTGCCCTTTATTTTGTTTTAAATATATATATATTCTTTAAGTTTTTATTTTATATGGACACAATCAATTTTTTTAAATATTTACTATGCTTAAAGAAAGCAGGATTATTACCTAATTGTTCATTATATTTGGTTTTTACACATTTGAAGATTTTATTAAAAGTCACATTTGTCTTGTTATCTTTTTTGTTGTTGATCAGAAAATTATCCGACTCGTGACTCAAAAACCGTGACACGAGCCAAACCGTGAGTTTTGTGATCCGTTACACCCCTATCTCACAGGTCAGCTGGTCTCAGTCAAAACAAGCTTAGTCTCAAGAAAATCAAATCCCACGGAGTAGCCTGATATCAGGCTACTCGTGAAGGCCAGGGTTTATAAAGCAGTGTACCGGTACTTTAAGAATAAGTGTGTGTTCAGCAGTATTTCCTATGAGTTGCTTCGATGTGCGACCGCGGGTCAGTGCGTGTGCAGCGCTTGGTATCCACTCCCTGCAGGCTTTGTGGGCATAATAACATCAGTCATTGTTATCTCTCATATGCATGCTAGCTTTTATTGGAGAACCGGAGGCATTCCTGCAAGTAACCCTGCAAGCGCTCTGTTTAATTCATTCACCGGTCATCGATGTTATCTATAAACGTTGTTCAACACCGAACAATGTGACTGCGGTTGCTGCTCGCTGTAATCTGAGGTAGTCCAAGCGGGTAATCAGCAAAAGACCTCTCCTGCTTTGCTAAATGTGGGCATGCGTCGGAGAGTATTTACTCTTCATCATTTTAGAGCTTCTTTGGACAGTCCTTACCCAGCTCTGCTCTCCAATGCCTCATGTGTTGGATGGACAGAACTACACCAAGGTGTAGAAATAACTATTCTGGTTATGCAATGCGCATTAAGGCCCCGTCCCATCACTCTCCCCTTAACGAGAACACTTACACCGGGATTCCACCAGACGCGTAGCGGCTGCGGCACGGCCGGGCCGCGACTTCTGCCCTGCGTGCATTTCACCGGGCGCGGGCGCTGCCTTCCGAGCCAGCCGTATTCACGCGAGATCACGCGATAATCCTAAACCTAATGTACTCGCCTCCCACTCCCAAAACTACTGCAATTAAATGCCACGCTTTGTCCTTCCGGCCATTGTTCGTGTAAAAAGGATGATTTGGTACATTAATGACTTCATGTTGCTGAACTTGGACAATGAGTCTCTCGTCGTTCATGTTGCCGACCCTCTGAGACCCTTTGATTGATTGACTGCTGACCTGGTGCCACCGGTCATGACGTAATAAGGTAATGTGAAGTTGTGATAGGCTACATGAGTTAAGTATTGTGTTTTATTTTGAAAATTGATCAGATGCTCTATGGCTTTTACTTTTTCACTTCCTGCCCGGCTCGATCTGCTCTGTTGAAATTGACGCGGTTCAGCAACGGCTCACGTCAAAAATAGAAGCGCTACGGATTGAAAGCGCTGCGACGCGGCGAGCCGCTCCTGGGACGCTGCTGAGACGTTCCGCAGCCGCGCCCGGTGGAAATGGTCTCATTGATCAGAGTGGAAGCTATGTGCTGCGGTGACCGCGGACAAGACGTGGCGCGGCCGTAACGTGTCGGGTGGAATCAAGGCCTTACTCTCACTTCCCTCAATGGAAGTGAGAGTAACGGCCAATCTCAATTCTCTATTTTACCCCTTCCCCTTCCCCCTTCCCCTTGGTTTTGCGCGTGCCCGTGAGACGAAGGGCTATCTCGATTCTCATTTCGATCGAGGGGTAGGGATAAGGGCAAGGGGTAGATACCCCTTAAAACCAAGTAAGATCGGGAGCTTACTTGAAACCAAGGGGTACCCACAATACACTGCGCAACCGGCAGCTTCAAGTTTGTGATCAACAATTGTCGCCTCTGGTGACGTGCAGCCAGCTAGCGACGATGTATGATGACGTACCGTAACGAGTGTTGTCTCAATTCATAGGGGTATGTTGTTACCGCTAGCCCTTAACACTCTGTTTCAAGGGCCAAGACGTAGAGCAAGGGGAAGGGGGAAGGGGAAGGGGTAAAATAGAGAAATGAGATTGACCTTAAGTGTTCTCTCACTTCCTCCAATACCTTGCTCAATGTTCTCTAACTGCAAATTAAACGGTTAAAATAATAAAGCGTTTGTGTCAAAACCGCAAAGTAAAATGATTGATTAATAAGTGATCTGCTTACAAATGTATATATAGATAAGAACAGAAAAATTGCAAACCCCAGTATAGGGAATATCAGATTACTGCCTGCCATATAAAAGCTATAGTGACACTATGAGCGAGATCTAATATGACAGATCTAATAAGCTACAATAATTTAAAAAAATATCATGGTAAAGAATCTGCTTAAATGAATAAAGGAACAAGAGTGCACATAAACTAAAAAAGTATTTAACGTGAAAATAAGAAACATAAATGACATGAAATGCAAACTAAGGATTATTATCCTGCACACTACAGTAGTGCACAAAATCCGATCACAAACGACTCATTACACCTTCTACACAGGTAGGTGTGTGTGTCTGTGTGTCTGTGTGTCTGTGTGTCTGTGTGTCTGTCTGTCTGTGTGTCTGTCTGTCTGTCTGTCTGTGTACACACACTTACAGCCTCCTCCCCTTCAGAGTCCCCAGAGGACCCTGAAGAAGAGTCCTTGTGAATTCGCTCCGCCTTCCTCTTCCTGTGCCGGCTCTTCTCGTCCTGTGTCAGAGGACACAAGGTTCAGGGCACCCATGGAATACATCATATGACATGTTGTTGGTTATTAAAGTTAAGGTGGGTAGTTCAAATAAAAATGGCTCATTTAAAAATACACCCACCCCAACCCAACCCACACTCACACTCACACTCATCCTAAGACAGAAAACACACAATGAACCTGCCAGCCCTCATGTGAAGACATGTTTGGCCTATGGTTTACAGTCAGTTCTTATTTACCTTCTCGTCACCTTCCTCCTTTATTTTCTTCTTCTTCTGCTTGGAAGGAAACATAAAAAGGCGTTTAAAGCCAGGATCGAAACCCAAAAGGTACATGAACCTCCCCCCGCAGCATGGCACCTCGAATCGGACACTGAGCGACGCAGGAGAGGAGCACAGCCCATTGGCTGTCCTCAGAACTTGAACAAACCTTGCTCTCCGCATCAGACTCGGCAGCCGAGCCGTCCGAAGCTTTCCTGGCCGACGACTTCTTCCTTTTCCGCTTCTTCTTTCCACTCTTCTTTTCACCCTGTGCAGACCAACAGGAGACACGTGAGCACCAACCAATCCACAGGAATGGCCAAAACGATCACATGCGTCTTGATAGGGGTTGTGTAACTGTAAACTCCTGAATCCACTAAATCACACCATTATTTAGGCTAATGAAACAGGTTTTCCCCACGTCTCGCATGATCAAACACAACAGTGTCTCCCAATAAAGACGACAAACGCCACGGTCAAATACTGGAAGATAACTTAATAAAACATCAATACCTAAATAATAGCCATCATTGGAATGCTCCAAAAATGGATTTGTTCGTTGCTGTGACGTTACGGGGGACTAGTGTGCGGGAGTGCACACTCAAAATGGAGAGAATGACTGAACAAAACAGTGTGCACTATTTGCTTTTAAGCACAACGTACCTCATCATCAGACTCTGAGGAGGAACTGCTGGAGGAATCAGAACTCGATGAGGAGGAGGAGGAAGATGGAGAATGCTTGACCAAAGACAATCAAAGCAGAGCTCATTAGACTTGGGTTCAGCCACTCACAAAACATACACGACACACACAGCAGCAGAGGACAGGAGGCACTGTCGCGTGGCAGGCGTCAGTCACAACCCTGAACAGCTTTCCTCACCCTATTGGATTTCTTCTTCTCCTTCTTTTCTTTCTTTTTCTTCTAAAAGAAAATGAGGCAACGGAACAAAGATCAAATTGAGCTCGGGGGGGGAAGACTTCAGGAAATAACAGTGGCAGTCTGTAAATAATATCAATAAATATCAATAAGTGGATGTACCTCTTTCTTCTCCTTTTTCTCCTCCTTCTCCTTGTCCAATACTTTTTTGTCCTTTTCTTTGTCCGTTACATTGATCTCCTTTTCTTTGACTGTTATATTGAAGATCTGTCCTTTCATTCCGATATTCATCACCTTTGGTTTGCCAGCTAAACTTTTCTCCTTTGCTTTGTCTGCAATTCTCTTCTGCTTCTCCTGCTCTCTCTCTCGGTCGGCCAGCAGTTTCTCTCGGTTCTTGGCCAGCTCCTTCTTCCAGCTCTGTGAAATCAGCGAATGAGGGAGAACAACTCAGAATGTCAATTAGGGTCAGATAAGGTCCGACACTGATACTACCCCCACTCAACACCTGCTTAAAGACAGACTGCAGTGGCTCCTCAGTCAAATGTGGGTTGGCCAAAACAAGCCCAGTCCGGTGTCGACGTTGTCTCAATCGAGGGATCAACCAACAGGGTCCAAAATTTACTTTTAGAATTGCGTTTTGACTGGCCAGAGGAGGCATCTGCCGTTGAGTGGTTGCAGGATCAGGTCGGCTTATTATTCCATATAAAATGCTCATCTAGTTGGGGGAACATTAAAGCACTACACTAAACATTAAGTGACCTACTTCGTTCATTTTCTCTTCAAAGTCTGCCAGGGCTCTGGATCCTTTCTTTTTCCTTTCCAGCTGCTCCTTCACCTCCTCCCTGAGAGGCGACAAACGACACACACACACATAGCAAAGCATTAGGGGAACAGCTCCATTAATCGGGGATCCAGCGGTCCTACAATGGCATAGCAGAACTTCTAGGGGGGAGACGGGAAAGCTACGAGTTACGCCGTGTTTCTTGTTTGGTGATGGAGACATTCTACACTCAATTCGGTCAAGTGGATGAAGAGGTCAGAAGGGGATTCAAGGGGTGCAAAGTGGCCAGTTTACAAAGTATTTTTGGATTAGTTTACCATTTCTGGCCACTAGGCTTGGGGAGATATCACGGTGTACCAGGTTATTTAGGAATACAGAAGGTATGATATTAAATACCATCAAAAATAAACAGTTTTTTTCGACATCTAATGAATACAAGTTTGATTGAGCCGATTTGTGTTTTGGCCACGCTTTTAAAGCAGACATCATACCGAAATGAATCAAAACTGAAAAGTGACAGTTAAAGCAGTATACTTCTGTGGTGGTGTATCAAACCAATCATAAATCGTAATTTTCAAAGTATAGCATTTTTCAAGTTAGACCGATATTGGATATTGAACAGAAATTGACGCTCCGATTTACAGCGATCTATCACAGGGAACTAAAGACGCAACACCGGTAGAAGTCCCTGTGCGTTCACACCAAAAGCGAATTGCGCTGCAAAGACGCTTTGGTCGCTCATAAAAAAATCGCTACGAATATTTCTGTTTGGCTTTTGTCGCTCATGACGTACAATTCAATTGTACAACTGTACAATTCAATTTTGCAGACGCATTTAAAGGAGCCGTATGCTTTTAGTACAGACGGCCATATCAAAGAGTGAACTCCCATACACTTTGGCCACATTGCAGAGACGGTTTTGCTTGTTGGAAAAAGTGCTTTGACAGCAAGTAGGACAGTGATTCCCCTCCAATATACAGTGTATATATATATATATATATATATATATATATATATATATATATATATATATATATATATAAAAATCCTAAAATGTAATTACAACCGATCTGCAAATCATGATCTGCACTCATTCGTCAAACAAATTGACATTGGCGCACATGGCTCATTTGCACAGGCGCACAGGACTGGCTGGCTCCGCAAGGCAAATAATGGAACATATTTATCTATCTATCTAGGCCTGTCTATCTAGCTATCTATCCATCTGTCAATGTGTGTGTAGTTTTCATGCGACGTATTTTGTGTCATGTCCAGTCAGACTTGTCTCCCTTGTTCTGTGTGGTCTTGTAGGCTACAGTCCTGTGTGAGGCCTTTTCACACCAAAAAGAACCAAGAGCCAGTTCCGGGCTGGTGCTAGGGCCAGTTCAAAACTGTTTCCAGCCTTATCCCAGTTATGAACCAGTTGGTTTCACACTCGGCCAGAGCCAGCCATGGAGCCGGCGAGAGCAACGTCATGACGTCACTGCAAACGTCCGCATACGTCTCCGCTTTCCCAGCAACCCTCGCGCCTTACAATAACTTTTATTAATTAGTGTCTGTTTTTTTTAGGATTACCTGCCTGCTGTTTTGTACAGTTTTAGGTCTGTTTTTTTTTGGTTCTGCTTTGCTAATTTGTTTTGATTGCTTTAGTTCAGTTTGCTTTTGTGTTATTTCCCCTTTTTCTGTTTCATTGTTTGACCATTTATTTAGTTTTTATTATTGTAATAAAATAAACAGTTACGGTAGTATATTTATTGTCCCTGCCTCTTTAGTTCTCGAACCTGTGTCATTATTGCTGTAATATAGTTTAATTTTCTTTGTTCTATATTTTCTGGGGTGTAATTCCCCAGGTGGCGTTGTCGGTCCCTCTTTAGTTATTTCCCCCTCCCCCCGTTCATATTGACTTTTACACTGAGCCCTGCCACATTTTGGTGCTAACTGCCCACGGTCCACTGCGTTTTCGTCTTCACAACAACACAACAACAACCATTGCCTTGTTGTACTAAGGCCCCGTCCACACAAAGCCAACTTTGTGCGTTCAGACGGAGCCGGCGATTCCGGTGCCCGAAACTGCACATTAGTTAAACCACCCTCGGAGGTGGTTTCCAAATCTATCCGGACCTATGCGGTTTCGTGTTAAGGCCCATTCACACCCTACGGTAAATACGGATACGGACCGTTTCGTCCGGCCCCGGAGGTGTTTCGTCCATCAATGGGTCCGTCGCCTCTGAGCTTACGAATCCGGAGTGCTCCGGGAAAAACGGAGCAATACCACCGGAAATCGAGGCGGCAGTATAGAGTCAAAAGTCAGACCATTCGCGAAAATAGATAGTATAATATCTGATATGTATATATAACATTTTATACTTATATTATACTATATACATGATCTTTTTATTTTATTGTTCCCCTGCTTTGGCAATGAGTTGTAACTGGTCATTTAACAACATTTTGAGGAGATAATCTGCGGGTTGGTGAGAGGTGTCACATGCCACCGCCACCTAGGCCTACACTTTTTGCACTTTTTTTTTGCCGATTTCAGATGACACAAAGCAAAATCATCTCTACAGATGTCAGGTTTGCGATTGTCGATGCCGTTAATTTGTGAAAGGACAGTCACTGCCCTCTAGAGGATTTATTGCGTAACATCCATATAACAACGCTGAAACCAGACGGAGGTATGAAGGGTAGTTCCGGAGGCAACATTTGGGGCGGACGGACGAATTTCATTCGTATCCGGAGGTATGAATCGGCCTTAACGCCTCGTGCCCACTGCCTCCGTTCGTTGACTGATCCCCATTGACTTTGAATGGGGACGGACGCGCAATACATTGTGGATCCGTGCGCTGAAAGCTACGTCAAAAAGTTGAACATTTTTCAACTTTTTCGGCAGCGACGGATCCGTCATCCAATCAGATCACGTATGCAAATTTAAGCACTGTGACACTACTATGAAGGTATTATTGTAGCAAGTCTTTAGCACCTGTAACTGCAGAATTTGAATGCGTACACTAGTCACAGTAAATTTGAAGTCGTATATATTTATTTTGCATGTGTACTCTAAAGTCACAAATGTGTAACAGTACATTTTAAGTCGTAAATATTTTTTCTACCATTGTAAACACAAAATAGGGTCTACGAGTACGCAAATCTGTGTTACAGGTGCACAAATCCTTTTGCTACGATCATTGCAGCGCAGTTTGCGCGAAACACATTCACACAGTCGTAAACCCAAATTTGAACTAACGCATCAGAAGTTGCACATCTGTGAAAAATTTCCTCACAAATAAAATGATAAAGAACGCTATGTTGATTCAGCATTTTAATGAGCGAGCACAAATCCATCGTTACGACTGCTCGAATCTGCTCCTGCAAGTCTCAGCTGTGGGTTTTTTTGCAGGTAGTTTTGCAACAATTCTAGGTAGTAAATGTGTAGCAAAAGTTATACGGGATACGTTCCACGGGATACGTTTCTTTCTGGAGAAGTGAAGAGGGCGTCCTACTGAACGGAGGTGGCTACCCTACATTATGTTAAATGAAATTAATTAGTTCAAGTGAATTCCCCCCAAAGTATTGCATTAACATGCCACAAATGTGCTCAATGGACAAGCATCAGTATCACTAGCCTATCTATCTGGTGATAGTGTAGCAAATTGTAATTTTGCCGGTTCAAACCAGCGCTTAAAACATATTTACG
The DNA here is from genome assembly GCA_900291075.1 of Melanogrammus aeglefinus. Taxonomy (NCBI): domain Eukaryota; kingdom Metazoa; phylum Chordata; class Actinopteri; order Gadiformes; family Gadidae; genus Melanogrammus; species Melanogrammus aeglefinus. The sequence continues at coordinate 157,383 of OLKM01000933.1, read as the reverse complement.
AATCATTTGGATCTTTTTTTAGGGCAACTTCACACAGGCTGCGTAGCATCCAAGAACCTCTGAACTTATGTTATGGCGACAATTAAAATACATTGAAGGACATTTGCGGCATGTTACTGGAATACTTTGGGGGGAATTCACTGGAACTAAGTAATTTCATTTAACATAATGTAGGATACCCACCTCCGTTCAGTAGGACGCCCTCTTCACTTCTCCAGAAAGGAACGTATCCCGCGCAGAGTATGCTGCGATCTTTATAGGTCCATGGCTGGCACGCGGCGGGTCCCAGTGTAATTTGAGAAATGCATCCCTGCCGGCGACTTTCATTGGATTAGGAAATTATGGGCGGAACTATTTTGTCCCGCCCACGGACGCTCTGGCATCTTCGGATACGAATACTTTTGCTACACATTTACCACCTAGACGTGTTGCAAAACTACCTGCAAAAAAACCCACAGCTGAGACTTGCAGGAGCAGATTCGAGCAGTCGTAACGCTGGACTTGTGCTCGCTCATTGAAATGCTGTATCAACATAGCGTCCTTTATCATTTTATTTGTGAGGACATTTTTCACAGATGTTGCAACTTCTGATGCATAAAGTTCAAAATTGGGTTTACGAATGCACACATTTTGGGCATGTTCTCAGATTATGAAACACGGGTGTGTTCTCGGGCTCTGACTACCCTGGAAACCTCCCCCATCCGTCAGCCACACATTCTGACGTCCTTTGACTGACGGTGCAGTGGGCACGAGGCGTTAGGATTCGTGTGGACGCCTGAAACGCAAACGATGACGTCAATAGCCCCCCCCCCAGCTGGGGGACGTCAGAGTTGCGTTGAATTCTTTTTTTTTTGTAGCTTTAAATAAATCCCCTTGATAAATGTAATTACTAACTGTACATTAAAACGTATTTCTGCTCAATCTTGAATCTCCTCATGACTGAATGTTTGTATACAGCGAGCAGGCTGTATGCGCGCAGCCTCGATGCTCTTCACTTTTTTCTGTTCAAACCAGCACCTTGAATATTTACTAAAGCGTTTCTACAGCTCATGCGGTTTCTCAATGACTCCCGTCTTTACAGAGATATTTCTGAACCGCATCAAACAAAACCGGATCGTTTTCACCCGTTTCGGCTCCGTGTGGACGGGGCCTAAGAATGTTATTTTCCAGATTGGTCCTATGGTACACTGTGCATCTGATTGCAGAGCTCTACTTTGTATGAAATTATAATGCATACATTTTCCTTCAACTTTGTTTGGTGTATCAAATTAGATGGATGGCACATATATTAAATTGAGGCCATCTATGTCCTCGATTAAAAGTAAAATAAATAAGTAGCCCAACTTTCATATAGTTGGGTTACCCCAGGTACCAAGTTATGTGATTCACAAACGGTGTATACACCTTTTATAGCATCAGAAGTGGGGCGGTTTCCATTGTTGACATTGCCTTTCATATATTAATAATGGCATAGCATTGGCAGTTCTTATTATACATCAGCAATACGTCCTGTAACGAGCAGTGGACTGTAACGTTGCCCACCATGTCGGCCGAGGTCTGCTCAAGTAGTCCTGAATGCTAGGTCCTGAGCTCGTCGGTCCTCTAGAGCGTGAAGCAGCGATGGGGTTGACGTATGCCTAGAGAGAAGCAGACCCGGTCAACAACACTGGACAGCATCAATCAGGGAGCAGAAGCCACATGCGGAAGCTGGTGATTTGGTATGTTGTGCGGCAAGTAAATAGGACCACACCGGATCCAGGTGCATTATTATTGGGCTGCTTGAGCTGATGTGACGTCACCAATGAGGCACGAGAGCAAGCTGTTATTAGAATAAGAAACAACCCAATCATTGAGTCATAAAGTATGAAACGGGCCAAGCCGTTTAACTAGGCGCATATCTTTGTTGACACGTGTTAAATTGTTAGCATCGCAATCGAGGCCTAGAACGGTTGAATTAGCTAGCCGGGTAGCACTAGCTACAGCTATGCTATTGAACGGCACAACTGCTTTGTGGATAGCTGACCTAGCTAGCACTGAGCTGGTTAGCTTACATGTAGCTCATACCGCTAGTTCGTTTTGATAAATAACACTCTCGTTAGACAGACGTGTGTTTGCCAAACAACTTACCACTCGGTTATCCCTCTTTCCCATGGTTAATGATACAGAATAGGAAGAAAGCAATGATAGAAATATTACATTGACGCCTTGCTCTCATTAGCAGCTTGGCTTTGCCTATCGCGATGTCTTCCGCTACTGTAAAAACATGTCAGCAGCAAAACAAGACGTGTCTATGTATGCCACCTAGAGGTCAGGAAGGCCACTTGCAAAACACAACGATTTTTGGATTTCATTAAAATAACATTGAAACCATTACTATTTACATAAATGAGGGGCTAACACTAAACAAGGAAAAAAAACAATAGGCTATAATTGACAAGTAATCAATTACTTTTTATTCCATGTTCAACCATATGACAAATATTGCATACAAATCTAGCAAAAATGTTTTTCATTCATGCTTTTAAAAATATTTAGAATTATCCGATTTACTTGATGGTTCAGAAAGATTTGAAATGAGTCAAGTGCAGAGGAATATGACATCTTGATGTGAGATATATATATACACACACATATATATACACATATACATATACACATGATATATATATATACATATACACATGATATATATATACATATACACATGATACATATATATATATACATATACACATACATATATATATACACATATACATACATATATATATATATATACACATATATATACATATACATATATACATATATATATACATATAGACATATATATATATACTATACATATATATATATATACACATACATATATATACACATACATATATATATATATACACAATTTGTAAGTATTTAATGGTTACAATTTGAAGTGAGTCAAGTGCATAAGAGGACATCTTGCTGGTATATCTTATTAAAAACTTTTGCAGACGATTAAGCACAAACCTCATTCTGATGCCAATGTTACCCAGCTGTGGTATTTATTAAATCCATATGCACCAATGACAATAGAAAAATTTCACACAATGCTTTGTCAGGCTGGTAATTGTATTCGCCGTCATCTAATGACCAAAATGCTTATAATGCGTTTTCTGTGACGTTTCGACAGTTATGATTCAGACATTTATTTTACTTTAAATATGACAGTAGAGTGCCGTCAAGGACATGACTGCTGATCAGTTTGAAAGAAAACCTGAAAGAGTTATGTGGTCAGTGAGTTATGATCCATAGATGTGCAAACCGATGTCCGAGAAGCTCAGACATCCAAACCAAGAACCTGAGAGAGTTTTAGTGTGTGTGTGTGTGTGTGTGTGTGTGTATGTGTGTGTGTGTGTGTGTGTGTGTGTGTGTGTGTGTGTGTGTGTGTGTGTGTGTGTGGTGTGTGTGTGTGTGTGTGTGTGTGTGTGTGTGTGTGTGTGTGTGTGTGTGTGTGTCTGTGCGTGTGTCTGTGTGTGTGTGTGTGTGCGCGCGTGCGTTAGCAGCACTACCTGTAGAAGAAAAAAAGTAAACCAGTGTTAAGGATGGTACTGTTCTGCATGAAATCTAGCATACTGCTCAACAAACATATTTGTGCATTTCATTACCAAAAAAAAAAAACACAGTAAATTCATCAGTCGTTCTGAATCCAAAATAAAGCATGTCAATGCTTGATACCCACAGAATCAAAAATTCCCGTTCCCATGTTTTTCGGTGTACAAAGAAAAATAAACATCTCCAAACAACTTTCCATCAACAAATTGCCAATCTCTATTCTACATCTAACCATCACTAAAGCATCTTCAAGCTATTTATCACCGAGCTCGCACATAGCACTAATATATATACATACACATATATGTATATATATTGAACAGTACCAAATGGCTATTCCTGTTATATGCCTCACCTGCAGACCTAAGCTCACACTGATTCTATGACCATCTAACATCGACTTGGGTGTAATCGGCATGACAAAAAACAAAAAAAAAATATCTGCAGCATCTTAAAAAAAAAAAAAAAGAATACAAAAATAAATCAAGTAATACCTAGATGATAACAAGCATATAGTAAGACCGGTCAATAACGTTAAAAATTAAATACAGAATAACTTCTGTGACATAATCCTGCGCTGAAAGTACGGTACGGTTGTTGAATAGTGCTGATGTGTGACTTTTCTTTGCAAATGTTAAGCCTGTGCATCATTTATCAGAATAGAAAATACTTGCCATAATTAATGATAAATGCACATGACGGCTTGCCTTTAAGCAAAGAATAAGCACCAATTGATTGATAAAAAACAAGATCTATGAAATCTAAAGTTTCCATGCTCTCATCTCATTGTCTTAACACTAATGCCAGTCAGCCCACGTTAGAGCTGACTTATTTATTTATTCTGTGGAGAGCTTGAACTCTATTCAAAATGAACAGTGGTGCAAAACCATTAGAATCCTGCTACTGGTCTGCAGTTACTCAGTATAGCCTGAAGGTGGCACTCAAATCAATATATATAAGGGTAAGAGGATTGCAATGAGTCATTACATAGCAGTTTGTGGCAGTTTTTGTTTGCTTTTCGTGTCACCCCAAAACGTTCTTTAAGTGTGTGTGTGTGTCTCTGTGTGTGTGTGTGTGTCTCTGTGTGTGTGTGTGTGTGTGTGTGTGTGTGTGTGTGTGTGTGTGTGTGTGTGTGTGTGTGTGTGTGTGTGTGTGTGTGTGTGTGTGTGTGTGTGTGTGTGTGTGTGTGTGTGTGTGTGTGTGTGGTACATCTGCACACACTACATTTAGCTCCCACGGTAAGCATGGAACCAGAAGAGCTTCATGAGGTCCCCACCAGGGCCAGGGCCATCTCAAGCGCCCTTCCCCAAGTCGAGGAGGCCGTTGGTGGGTTGAACACTGTTCATGAGAGTCCCTCCGTTGACCCAGCAGCGCAGTCCAGTCACTACGAGGCTGGCATTTCCTCGCATTGTGTGCACAAGTGTACACCGATTCTCCAAAAAATGAAACAAATCCTAAACAAAAAGCAGCGATTACAACCCATTCATTTTTTTTTTTTAAGGATGATAGCTGTTGTGCATTTTTTTTCTTTTTTGGAAAGGGGGGGGTGGAGGGGGGGGGGGGGAGGTGGGGGGCCGGGAGGGACAATGTCTTTCATTTTCTCTCTCTCTCTCTCTCTTTAACTCTCTTCCACGTTCTCCCGTCTCTCCCTTTTAGCACTCTCTCCCTTTATCTTTTCGAGGCATCTTCTTCTAGGCCTTCTTCAACCAGGGAGAGCAGGTTGGAGATAAAGGGGCGTGTTTGGAAGGGGGGGGGGTGGTTATAAACAGGGCGTCCCCCTCCAACTCCTCCCCCCCTCCCGTCAGGCCGCCCTCTCCTCCATGGTGGGCTTGCTGCTGGGGATGGGTGGGGCGGCGTACATACTCCTGCTGAGGCTGTCCACGCTGTGGAAGTATGGGTGGCTGAGGGCCGCGAAGGCAGATATCCTCCTGGCCGGGTTGAAGGCCAGGAATTGCTGTAGAAGATGGAAGGGGAGAGAAAGAGAGAGAGGGAAGGTATGTTGAGTGAATGCAACAGGTGAGCCTCACCAGAAAGTGTGGGCTTTTTGCGATTGTTGATTGTTAAGCATGCGTGGTTGAAAGGAGTTCACTTTTTTCTCTAAAACATTTTTTAAATCACACTTAGATTTCCTATTTTAATCAAACATTCTGGGACGGTTATTGATGCGTGAGGCCATGAGGCCATAGTACGTGGATTGTGGATTCTCCAGATAACACGATGGAGGGATGTTTTGAAGAGAGGAGATCCACTGTTACCCACTGTAACAATGTTGGTTGCTACACGCCACCTAGGTGTCTGCTATGCAATGTTACATGACCTAGTGCTCCATGTTGCCATGTAGGAGAATTGTGCCGAAGGCTGGTTTAAAGGTGACATATTATGCCACAAAGTGTGAGTGTGATTAGCATCACGAGTGGGTGTGTCCAGTGTCCACGTATATGTATGACGGATAGATGAGCAACGTTTGCTACAGTCCACTGGGTAGGCTGGTAGACTGATCTATCCAGCACACATCTAGGTGGACACGCCCACTTGTGATGGCAGAAGAGGCAGATTTTCAACACGGCTTGTAACGGCTAATCACACTCACATCTGGTGGTACAATATGTCACCTTTTAAACCTGTTGAACATTTATTGCTCAAGGTGCAGCAGGTGTGCAGCCTCATCCAAGCCCAGAGTCTAATCAGACTGACCCGCGCCAGGTGAGGCTGCTTGAACCAGCCATCATCTGCTCCCCCACATATATCTTATTCGTCCACGCGACAGTATAAAGAGAGCCAAATGGCATTGAACCCCTGAAGAGAAATCACACACAATCATCATTTTTATGATGTTTGGCAAACAACGTTATGGTGCATAGCCGCCATCCACTGGCCTGAAGTTAGCATCAGGAAACGCGCATTGGGGTGGAACGTACGGATGGAAGCGCGTGCGCGTCTGTGCGACCAGTATATGTCCGCAGCCTTTACACGGCAGACTGAGAACAACCAAAGCAAATCAAATTGGAATCTACAAAAATATGCTGCACAACTAAGTTTATACACAACTGGACTAAGTGCAGATTAGCAATAAGAGTCAGAATTAAAACTAAAACAGTAATTACATTTCAGGCAAGTGATGAACATTCAACATCAACACAATAACCTACATAAAAGTAGTTAATTAAAGGAACAGCTTGTGCTACTCACCAATAGGAGGGACTTGCCCTGCTCATCCATGTCTGGGACCAGGTCTTCTATTGGCTTAGGAGGCCGGGGCGTGAAGGCCGTCTGTGGCAGCGCTACATCCTGGGGCCAGTCTTCTACTGAAGGCACGCCGACCACACTGGAGCAGACATTGATCATCAGTGATACCGTCACAATATGTTGATTGTCAATTAATATCAGCCTTATTATGGTGCCAGGCACTGTGGTCGTACTTTCTGGAATTCCCTACCATGAATTATGGTCTAATAATAATATGATAATACCTTATCCTATACCTTTTTATTTTAATACCCTCTTATCGTAAATGACTGTATCCTATCTCATGTTGTTATATATGCTATGCCTACTTATTTTCCATGTTTTTATCCAATATCTTTTCAGTGGGTATAATAAGTAATAATAATAAGCCCACTGATTTTAGGCCTCTGGTTTAAAGGTGCTATATAACTAAAATGAACTGGACCACTGCCGTTGCCTACAGCTGGCACTCAATCGCTGTTCTAATGCCATGTATTTCTGTGGAGAAGTTGTGTCTGAAGAAAGTGTAACTCAATACTCACTCGAATATCTTGCCCAGTTGATCAACGTCAGAGTTACCACGAAACAGGGGTCTGGGGGGAAAGGAAGGCAAGACAAGGAGTGTGTAAGTCCAACTGTCTATTACAAAACCACACGTGTAAAGCGCACGATGTACACAACAGGCACACAAACACGGAGGCCGTGTTGTGTGCATGACCCAAGACTAGAGCCGCACTGCGACAATACCAATCCACCATTGAAATGACGGGCACTTTGTAGCCCACTGAGACCGGCCTCCAGGTGGGCAAAGAAATGACACGGACGGTGGATCGATAAGACGGAGGACTGAAGACCCTTACTGCTGTAGTCAGTGAGGTGCTGTGCTGATGGGGCAGCTCATTGAGGTAGGGAAACAGGGAGGGAGGGAGGATGGATTGAAGAAAAGGGAGTCAGCAGCAGCAGAGTGGTTCCTGTGGCTTTGGGCCGCGTTTGGACGCCCGTGGGCGGCCATGCTTCTCCTGGCACGCGCACAAATTCCATCCGTCATCATTGGGGTCGCCACCGCCATCCAGCACCCATTTATCCTTCATATGTGTCTGCTCCACCGCTTGTGTGTGTGTGTGTGTGTGTGTGTGTGTGTGTGTGTGTGTGTGTGTGTGTGTGTGTGTGTGTGTGTGTGTGTGTGTGTGTGTGTGTGTGTGTGTGTGTGTGTGTGTGTGTGTGTGTGTGTGTTATTCAGAGGAACAGGCGTGTGAAAGAACAGTAGGATTATTCTAACAGAAAAAGAGGTATGGGAACCAAAACCTATTGAGGTTTCCCTGAAAGGAAAGAAGGATGTGATCTGAAAGGATCGAGACAGACTTTCTTTAGCCAACCCAATACGACGATGCCCTTTGCTGTGTGTAACCAAAGAGTCAGTCCTTTTAAACTTGAATGTTCTACTGCATACCATTTGCCACATGCCGATCATAAAAGAAACGTGTGTGTGTGTGTGTGTGTGTGTGTGTGTGTGTGTGTGTGTGTGTGTGTGTGTGTGTGTGTGTGTGTGTGTGTGTGTGTGTGTGTGTGTGTGTGTGTGTGTGTGTGTGTGTGTGTGTGTGTGTGTTGTTTGTTGGTCGCTTTGGATAAATACTTTCATCTCTATTCGGTATGTTTGAGTATTTATTTTTGTGTGTGTGTGTGTGTGTGTGTGTGTGTGTGTGTGTGTGTGTGTGTGTGTGTGTGTGTGTGTGTGTGTTGTGTGTACACAAACAGTGTGTGTGTGTGTTGTGTGTGTGTGTACACAAACACATATACACCCACCCACGCTGTATAATCATAGCTTAGGTGAAACCCTCTGATAGTAAAAGTAACAATAATAACGTTATGATAACAACCGCAGTAAGAAGAAAGAACGGAAGCGACACTAAACGGTCACTAGAGGGACTTGGTAGCCATGATAGGATCCCTGTTTGTCTTTGCTTGCCGGAAATTTTGCATAACTGAACACCCACACTTTCCCCTACAGACTACCACGAGGAAGCTGTTGCACTTTGCTAAAACATTTCTGCACATTTGAAATTTGAAGAAAACCCCTTGCAATGGTACACAAACTGAGCTTTTTTTAAGTCCCAAAATCAATGGCACAGTGCTTAGCTCAGGCATCAATCGACTAAATTCTCTAATACCAACGGCTTTAACCAAAGAAGGCACCGATCTTATTTTTGAGAACTTCATACCGACAGTGAAAGAGGAGAGACTGTTTGCCAGTTTCTCTGGCTGAGGTTTTAGGCCTGTTAAGTGCAGACCAAACCAGTTGGTGGGGTTTTCAAGGAAAGAATATGAAAAAAAGGAATCACCTACAGTTAAAAGTCATTGTGCCAAAACAAGTAGGGCTGATCATTCCAAGAGGTCCATTTTTAAACTTGGAGTGGTTTGTTGGTGTGCTGGAGAGGATAACTGGATTCACACAGGGGTGGCTGTTGGAATGCACCAACAGTCAACCGTTGAGTGTAAGCACACAAATGTTCCAACACAGCAGGAGTATAATGTGGATGCTCTCACACACATGAAGGGTATAATGTGGATGCTCACACACACACACAAAAAGGTGGTGGTGAAGGAAAATCGGGGCTTGGAGTGGAACAGGCAGCTGAGTCACGCTCTCCCCAAGCCAGCACCCTTCTGTCCCACATTCCAAGTAGACAACCTCTGGAATGTGTGTGTGTGTGTGTGTGTGTGTGTGTGTGTGTGTGTGTGTGTGTGTGTGTGTGTGTGTGTGTGTGTGTGTGTGTGTGTGTGTGTGTGTGTGTGTGTGTGTGTGTGTGTGTGTGTGTGTGTGTGTGTGTGTGTGTGTGTGTGTTCTCCCTTGTGAGCAACTCTGTCTATTCTTGACTGGGAAGCAGATTTTGTGGCATGACTATATCTCGTGTTTCCATGTAGGTTGTGTCTACATGCAACTGCATGCACGTGTGTGTGTAAATGTATGTGTGTAAAAACAAATAACGTGTGCACTTGCGCGTGTTGAATTATCTTCCCTTGGTGGCTGTATGAGCCCATGTATTCAGTATAAACGTCTATATGTATTTTGGTGCATGCGAGGGCATTGTGCATAAGCGCGTGCGCAACCTTTGCACGCGTGCGTGTGCGTTTTTCGTGCGCAACGTGGACGCGACACGCTCCCATTGGTCCGCGTTACACATTGCAGGCCGCGTTACGTGAGCGTGTTTGCATACCGTTGCCGCAAACACATGCATTCACAGCCGGGTCTTTGAGGCCTTATCACCCGCGCTCCTTACTGTGCGAAAGTCAACATGGATGTGAGGCCGGGCCATTCACCTAGCACGGCCAACCTTTTTCCATCAGAGGAATGTCAACAAGCATTCTCTCTCTCTCTGTCTGTCTCTCTCTCTCTCTCTCTATCTCTCTCTCTCTCTCTCTCTCTCTCTCTCTCTCTCTCTCTCTCTCTCTCTCTCTCTCTCTCTCTCTCTCTCTCTCTCTCTCTCTCTCTCTCTCTCTCTCTCTCTCTCTCTCTCTCTCTCTCTCCATCCGTCTGTCTGTCTGCCTCCCTCCCTCTCTCTCCCTCTCTCTCGGTTCCCCATTCAGCTGAAGCAGTGACTCACCATGCCTTCATCCAAGCCATGCAGATGCAGACTTGCATGACATTCAATGAAAATTCCTTTGGTGACGGTTAACTCTCAGTACCCACCCCGAGAGTAGTTTGGGTTAGGAAGGGCAGTAGGGGAAGAAATAAGAAAAGCTATGTCAACGCTAAGGCCAGAGAGCGTTACCTGCAAAGCTGTGGTTTTCAAGGGCACTGTGCTTTGGCGGGGGAGAAAAAAACAACAACTTTTGAAGTTGTCACGATGACTCACAAGATAAATGTTTATGGTGCGGGCAGGGGGGGGGGGGGGGGGGGCAGAAATGTTAGACCAATGCAATAAGCGCATGCGGCGCATGCAGTGACTAATAGTGAGTAAATTAGGATAGCTGAAGCAAGGCCCAGGTAAACGTTAACCAGAAAAGGTCATTCTGCGCAAAACCAAACCTTACTCACTTCCTATTGAACCACCAGAAGGGGATTTCATGTTGGCCTTTCAAACGCAGATCAACCAAAGAAAAATACCCCAACAGTTTGGATTGAGCGGCCTCTCTTGTCCTCTCCCCCTACCTTTTCTTTTTTACCTTTCCTTTTCTCATGGCTTCAACCAGGTGCCCTTTCATCTCTAGCAGGTGGCCTTTTAAAAGCCATAAGCCATCTTAATCACCTGCCAGAGAGAGAGAGAGGCAGAGAGACAGAGAGAAGTAGAGAAAGAGAGAAAGGGCGTGAGAGAGAGGGAAAGATAGAGCGAAAAAAGACCCCACCCAACACCTCCAGGCAACTTGGAAAGCTGCCAGGTTATAAAACACACACAACCTATGCAAATGAATGCATGCATATGAGCGGCCGCCCGGGACAGAATTCATACTTGGTCTTACACACACTATTATAATCATGCATATACACCAGTATACACACCAGTATACACACACACACTTTTATACTCGTTTTAAATGTATGTATGAGAGTGTATAGTAGTAGCCTGGCACTGCCCACCTACCTACTTCCACTCAGTTTTCATTTCACTTCAGTAGTAGGTCTGGGTCATATGCATCGTGCGTTCCTTGGAAGCAAGAATTTTGGCGGTCCAATCAGCGAACAGAGGGAGTGGCTGAGAACGATGACGTCAAGGTCGCGCGCCAGTTTCAGTTGTAGTCAGAGGAAGACCAGGAACACAATGGAGAAGGATGCGAGAGACGCTATTTGGTCTGTTGTGGGATCGCTGCCGAATATCGATCAATTAAAGCCGGAGCAAGAACAAGCTTTGCTGAGTATTGTTGGTGGCCATGATGTTGTGGTGGCGCTTCTCACCCCGGGTTCGGGAAAAGTTAGATTTTCCAGCTTGCTCCGTTAGTGGTGAAGGAGTTAGATAAGGCGAACGCTAGCAATGCTAACCCGATTGTTGTCGTCTCCCCTCTTGTTGCACTTATGTGCAAACACGTGCGCGCAACGTGGTTTCCGGCCGGTCCCGTCGCATGACATATGTCACGACCAAACGCTATGCAATTGGTTATGGCAGATCTACAGTGGCACTGGGTATATCCAATCTTTTAAAACTTCTACAGACACCCGCCTCCTAGGGAGTGAACGTTTGTCAATTGGGCAGTTCCAGACCTTCTGTACAAATTAAATGAAATACGATGGTCTGATAGGACCAGGCTAGTATAGTATTATATCTGAGAGAGAATAATAGTGTATCTGAGAGAGAATAGTGTGTGAGAGAGCATATACAGTAGTTGGGTATGTGAGAGAGTATAATAGTGTATGTGAGAGAGTATAGTAGTGTATGTTAGAGAGTATAGTTGTGTGTGAGAGAGAGAATAGTCTTGTATATGTTAGAGAATACATGTGGTGTGTGAGAATATGTTTATGCAAGAGAATATAGTAGTGTGTGTGAGAGAGAATATATGTTTATGCAAGAGAATATAGTAGTGTGTGAGAGTATAGTTGTTAATGCAAGAGATTATAGTAGTATGTGTGAGTACAGTGGTGTATGCGAGTTTGAATGAAACGGAAGTGAGTTTAAATGAAACGGAGGTGGGTTTGAATGAAACGGAAGTCGGTTTGAATGAAACGGAAGTGGGTTTGAATGAAACGGAAGTAGATTTGAATGAAACGGAAGTGGGTTTGAATGAAACGGAAGTGAGTTTAAATGAAACGGAGGTGGGTTTGAATGAAACGGAAGTCGGTTTGAATGAAACGGAAGTGGGTTTGAATGAAACGGAAGTGGATTTGAATGAAACGGAAGCATATTTGAATGAAAGGGAAGTGGGTTTGAATGAAAAGGAGGTGGGTTTGAATGAAAGGGAGCTCTATCGCATCTTCCCGACTGCGTCGGGTTCTCGGACGTCTCTGGTCCTTCCACATCAATCTGAAGTCCAGATTGAAACACGACATGGAGGAGAAAGGGATTGTTGCCGTTTGCGGACTCCCGGAGCTCCTCTGGCGAGGAGGTGCAGGAGGTCCTGCCGGCCCCCGGAGTGGAACTCCCAGCCCCCACCGGAGGAGCTACGGGAGTCCGCAAACGTCGACAACTCAAATACCACCGCTAATAAACCGTTGGAACACACACAAGACCGGTTACCACAACAACGCCGGTAACCACAACAAATCCTGCGAAACCGAATCCCCGCGAGAGCTCCCCGCTAAGGCCCGCCCCCATCTCCCAAACACTGTGACGCTACAATATAATATTATAAAGATATCTATTTATACAACAGGTAGTTCCGACCGGTCCCAACCGAGCAATTTGATTGGACAAGAGACGTTCCATGAGTGCTGATATACAGTATATCAGCACTGGCGACTTTTTACAGAACGAAATCACTCCGCTGTACGGGCGTTCTAATAGCCGTCGCTGCGGAGCCGAATAAATGATTCTAACAACAAATCATTCTGTTTACTGTTAACTAATAAAATGTGCTCGTACTACTGTTGTATATAGCTATATATCGATACTCATCGTCCTGTTGTATGTATATTCAGCACGTGGATATGGGCACGCGTCGTCGTGCCTACGACCGAATCACAGCCGTGCTGATATACAGTACAACAGCACTCCCTCTCGTGTGATATTGCTTTAATGATATCATCCTATATTATTTAGATATAGAGCTCTTGGACTCACGCTGGAGTTCCCGGAGGTTTCTAGATTAGAATATGTTATAGAACAGGTGATATTATGTATCCTAAACGACTGCGTCATTTTTTCTGACGTATCTGGTACTTCCACAACACGTAGAAACCGGCCATGGTTGAGAATGAATTGGCGTTCACAAGAGGAAGCCTCTCTCAAACTCAGGCGGCCACGAGAACAAGAGACAAAATCATTTTTTGGTGTGAACGCAGCATAACAACATCGCTGGAGGTTGAAGAGTGAAATGACGGTATTTTGAGCGCCTAAAGCTACCGCCTCTTCTGTCAGCCAATCAGGAACTGAGGAATCAAACACTCTTCCGTTTCAGCCAAACTCTCACACACACACACACACACACACACTACTATATTCTCTCACATACACTACTATACTCTCACACACACTACTATATTCTCTTGCATAAACAACTATACTCTCTCACATACACGACTATGCAATCTCACACATACATGTAAAAGGAGTATAATAGTGTGTGTGTATGAGTATGGTGGTGTATATGCATGATTATAATAGAGTATGTGTAAGACCAAGTATGAATTCTGTCCCAGGCGGCCCCTCATACATGCAACCATGTATGCACACACACACACACACACACACACACACACACACACACACACACACACACACACACACACACACACACACACACACACACACACACACACACACACACACACACACACACACAAATAAATACTCAAACATACCGAATAGAGATGAAAGTATTTATCCAAAGCGACCAACAATAATTTGTTATAAGAAAGAAGAGAAAAGAAAATATCAATTTCGGTAAATCCAACCTTCTGTTTTAACAACTTAATAAGCAACTCTGATGTCGACATTAAACAAAGCCAGTGAACTCCATGACAGACTAGACTATATGCATATTCATTTCGATATTGAATCTACGCAGGAGCTTCACGAACAATAGCTGGTTTAAATGAAAATTGATATTTACAGGTCATAAAGCAGGATCATATATCCTGTTATTTTTTTCATATTCACAAGCCTTTAGATCAAACGTTGGGCTAAGGGAGATGTTCTCAAGTTGTCTCTCTCTCTCTGTCTGTGTGTCTGTATCTGTGTAGGTGTGTGTGTGTGTGTGTGTGTGTGTGTGTGTGTGTGTGTGTGTGTGTGTGTGTGTGTGTGTGTGTGTGTGTGTGTGTGTGTGTGTGTGTGTGTGTGTGTGTGTGTGTGTGTGTGTCAGCAGCAGCAATTCCAGGGGCTGATCCATGCATGACAGGAATGGTGTGTAATAACCGCCATGGATCAAGCAGGGTATCAGAACATAGAAGATAAATCTTAAACACACCATCCTGCCTGCTGTGCACCTGAGCATCATATCCTCTCCTGCACAATGAAGGTACTAACAGGCCATCAATTTGACGGTCACTGGCTAAAGAACCAAAAACGCATGCAGGATGCGACAACGCAGCCTGTATGACCTAGTGGGCACGGGTCCAATCTGGAGAGCCTCTGGAACAGTAGGACATCACGTGACACACATACCTTTACCCGGTCTATTTTAGACTCTCAAATCAACAATGTTGTACTGTAGAAGAGGGCTGAGGGCCGGAGGCGCCCCACACACACACACACACACACACACACACACACACACACACACACACACACACACACACACACACACACACACACACACACACACACACACACACACACACACACACACACTTCCAAGTATCACTTCTACTGTCAACATATGCCTCCATTCTAGTGATGTGATGTCTCACATAGATCTGGAGCTCTTTTTTTTTTTTTTTAGAACTCAGCCGTGAACACCATGCCAATTCGTCGTCTTCCTTCACCCACAAAAGCATAGACCTTGTCATATGAGTGACTTGACAGAAATGATGGCCAGAGAACGATGAGATAACAAAGTTCAGTTGAGTTCACAGTTGAATTGTAAAGTATCTTATGAATTTGCACTCCAATTTACGCGCCACAAAAATAAAGCCTGAATGAATTGTTTTAGACCAATGACAGTGATTATGAAAGTTTGCATAAGCTTTTGCAAGGACCTAACTACAGGTTGGCATGCTTGCAAAAACACAAATTTCCCTTCTTCCAAAAACACACATTCCCGAAAAACTTGGTTGTTATGTCTGGTGGTCTGTTTGTAGGTTGTGGGAGTGATTGGGTACAGTGTGTGTGTCTTTTTGTGTGTCTGCGTTTATTTGGCTGTGTTCCACCTGTAGCTATGGCCTGCATAGAGACTCATGCTTATCAGGTTGGACAGGCACATGGACTACTAGTTGATACACACCTCCATAGGCTGGTGAGTCCTTAACACAATCCAATTGATAAACACATTAAAACTGCAACCTCAAGACCAATTTGACTCAAATAACCAAATCTATTTAGAAGGAAACACAAAGAGAAAATAACAAAAAAAAAATGTCCCTCATGCCAGCACAGTTGGCATCAGGTCCATTATTAGCTAGTTTGTGTCTGCGCGTGTGCGTGTGTCTGTGTGTGGTACGTTAGACCACAAACTGACAAATATCTATACCAAGAAATACAATCCACTGGTGTGTGTGTGTGTGTGTGTGTCTATGTGTGTGCTGCAACCACAGCAAGCAGTCCCTGTCGTAACTGTAATAGTTTGATAAGACAACTGAAGCCCAACTGCTCATAGCTCACAATGCATCTGCCAGGTGTCAACGGATAATAATATAATAGGCCTACTGTAAAAAATGTCCTTGCATGTTAGACATACATTTCAGAAGTGACTAAGATCATTACGTTTATTTTTTGTGTTGTCAGTGACAATGCAATGCAACGCAATTCACACCACGTCGCGGTTATTTTACTAGGAAATTGCCTTGGTGTGAAACGCCAAATTCTTAAAAGGTGAAAAAATGCTAACCATGTAAGTAGCCTCCAATGCCGACAACCCTGTTGATCACAACAAACGTACATAATTATTACGTTTTGTAATTGGACCCAGGCATGTTTATTCTTGTACAAAGCTCGAACACACCTTCTTGTTCACCACAGTACAGTTTGTATATGTGGACTTGTCAGCTTTCTTAAACACAACAATCAGACAAAAGGAGCAGAATGCAAGAAAAACTGTTGCAACAGAGCAACCATAGAATGAGTCAAACACACAAAAAGTAAAAAAAACCCTCTAAACTGTGAGATGTTAGGAACATATTCTAAACACAACTCTGCAAAACAAAAAAGGGATTTCCACGTCTAGTTCTAATTTCACTTGGCATTGTGCAAGTATGTGTCACAATGGCATAGCATGTTCATACCAGTAGGACATGAAAAGGGTTGAGATGAGTCGCACAGGCAGAAACACCACGCTAAAAACACCTAATCAATTTGCTGAAGATGTCTGGGAAAAACACAGGCCGTAGACCACAGCAAGCTTCTTGGCTTGTGGTTACGTCACTTTAGAGGCGTTAGCATAACCCCAAAGGTGTTTGTAAGCGTGGGAAGTGTTCATAATGACGGTGAAGGAGAGAATGGTTCAGGGGGCTTTGAATGAAGTCTTAATTGTGGTATTAAAACAATGACGGGGGTGGTTGTGAGAGTGCACTGCCTGCGAGGGTGTACGGTTTGGTGCTTCCTGAGGCTTTGTGTTTTGTACCACCACTGTACTTATTTTCCGAGCATAAACCAGGTTTACTGCAGCTCTTGCGTATATTTGGAAATGACAACATTATAGCCAATTTCCTCCACAGATTTCTCCGCATTGTCAAAACGTTTGAGCTCTGGATGGACTTTTACTTCAAATAATTCTGAGCAAAAGGCCCATGGCTTCAGCTTGAGAATGATTATCCCTACCTCATCCCCACCTTCTATCAGAGCGTCAAGGCACTAGCTAGCTGGCTTTGAGGGCACACAGCATGGCTCTGAATCTTTGAGTTGTTTGTATATAAAAACAGGGTTTGACACTAGGGCGCACCCCGGGTGACTTCAGAGCCCGCCCGCCTCTCACCTTCTCCTGAACATCTCGGCGAAGATGCAGCCTACGCTCCACAGGTCCACCGGCGTGGCGTAGCTGGACTGGAGCAGCACCTCTGGAGCCCGGTACCACAGTGTCACAACCTAGTGCAAACACATACACACAAGAAGGATATTTTCAAAAAAAGCAAGAGGTAAAATGCTTAATACACACACACACACACACACACACACACACACACACACACACACACACACACACACACACACACACACACACACACACACACAGTATATACTGTATATATACACTGTATATAAAGGCTAACATTTTGCCGATTCACACACACACACCCCCAACACGGCATCAGGGTTACATAACATGTGAAGTCATATCTGGCAGTGCAGGTCTCTGTGCTCCTTGTCTGGACTGCCCACATCACAGTCTTTCCACAGCAACCCACCAGGGACTTGAAAATACACTGTGTGTGTGTGTGTGTGTGTGTGTGTGTGTGTGTGTGTGTGTGTGTGTGTGTGTGTGTGTGTGTGTGTGTGTGTGTGTGTGTGTGTGTGTGTGTGTGTGTGTGTGTGTGTGTCATCATTAATACAACCATTTGTATACAATGGGACCAGCAGATGTATATCAAACGACCTCAGATGTTAAGCTGTGACGCTTGACTCATAGCACAGCAGCTTTACCACGTAATCCCCTATAACAACACTCCATGGGAACCCTTTCTGAAGTGTCAGGCTAGCATACATAGAAGATCTTTTCTTTTTTTTTTCTGCATCCAACTGAACTAAAGAGCGGCCATTTTGTGCCATGTTCTGGCTTTCCAACTGCGCCTCCTTGTCCGGCTGGGAGCGCGGAGCCTTGTAGCTCGTAGCAGGAAAAGCTGCCGCATTGTTAGTGCCGTTACAGTGGGGGGAGAGGGCCTGCAGACACAACTCAGTGACCCTTAGCGAAAGAGTGGAATGGTTCCAGGTGCTTTCCCAAACGCTCTCAATCTTTTTTCCTACAGCTTTGGACACAGCAGCCCCCCTATCCCCCCCCCACCACACACACACACACACACACACACACACACACACACACACACACACACACACACACACACACACACACACACACACACACACACACACACACACACACACACACACACACACACACACGGCGAACAAGGGCCCTGGCACCTTGGAGTCAGACAGTGATATTGGTGAAAGGGGTCATGAGGGGTGTCACTCTGTTTGACCCGTTTGGATTGAGCCGTTGGCGTTGGTAATTTGTATCAGGTGCACGTTGCATCAGAAGGAAACATAGGAGTGACATTATTTTGGGCGAAAGGAATTAAAAAGTAAACTTGGTTTATTTGAGTTTCATGGGACGTACTTGAAAAGGATTCAAGTTGTTAACCCAGGCTCAGCACTCTGAGCTTACCCTGAATGAAATGCAAAGGGAAATATTAGAAGAGATGGCGAAACGTACAGATGTGCGGTGCATTCTTGTCTATGGCAAAGCAGAGGAAATTGTGGATGATTGGAGGTATTGGATCTCGTCATGCGACTAGATGAAATGAATGAAAACGCACATGATTCATTTCTAAAAAGGGAAACAGACTCAGCAGTGATGACATCAATGACAGCAACTTTATCAGCAACAAAACTTGCTGTGTTGGTCAGTCTGTGTGGGTGACCTCAAAACAATAACCGGAAGAGTTTGAGTTTGGGCAGCAAGTGTATTGATGTTTTCCCATTGGAAACCCCGACTTTCAATAGGACATGCTCTCATTTCCCCAATTTGAGGCCAGAAAGTTATAGAACTTTTAACCATAGTTAACTCAGGTCAACAAAACACAAGTGAAATGATGTCCTGCCGATGGAATTGCATCTCAGTGCGTCAAGAATTCGCACTTTGCTGCATCTTATTTCTTGCGCTGCAAAAATAGTACACCCACGCATGCACGCAACCTTCGAGGAAAAGCCACAGAGCATCCGTCCCCGGCCGTGCAGTGTATCTGATGAACCTGGCCACAGATGTCATCAAATACGTACATTGAAGCCACACACACACACACACACACACACACATGCGTGTGTGCAAGCCGTCACAAGCCCAGTGAGGACGTAGTTTCCATTCTGACGTGCCCTGCAGACCTGCTTACATTAAGGACATTCAAGTCATTCTTTGTATATTTGGTTGAGGCTGCGATTATTCATTATTGCTTTTACGCGGCAGGCCATGCATCCAACACACTAACCTACAAGCAAATATAAGGCTTCGGCTTAACGCAAAGCCAAATGTAAGGCTTTGCGTTAAGTCCAGGATGACCTACCCTAACATTTCTGACTCAACAAAGGTACATGGTAGGCAACCCTGCGCACACTTGATCTCATATGTATTTACACATGCCTCATGCCTCATAATGAGTGTCTAGTAGCACACCGAGTGTCTGCTTCCCAATCTCTCTCCCTTCACCGTCTCGTAACCTTGTTCGACCCTCGCTGGAAAACATATACTTTTAAAGTTCTTCTCGTTTGAGCTATTTCTCATGCTGGGAAAAACATGTCTAAATGCAATAAAGTCTTAGTTTGTCGTAGCCTGTAACATCCATCCATTACTGTACACACACACACACACACACACACCTCTTCAGGTGTGTGTGTGTGTGTGTGTGTGTGTGTGTGTGTGTGTGTGTGTGTGTGTGTGTGTGTGTGTGTGTGTGTGTGTGTGTGTGTGTGTGTGTGTGTGTGTGTGTGTGTACAGTGAGTTCAAGTCTGTGAAACTGAATAGCTGACCCCTGTTGCTTGGTGGATCAGGCTGTTAAACCAGGTCTCCTTTTACCCCGAATATTTTCTATTTAAAATGCTGCTCTTTTCCTCTTCTGCTTCTCCTCACCATATTTGACCACTTCTTCCTCTCTCTCCACATTTGTCATCAGATTTAGTTTCTGCTTCCTCTTATCACCATTCAGTCTTTTCTTTTGGGTTGTCAGGGTCAAGCAAGGAAAAAAAACAAAAGAAATACATTCGCACAAAAGCCTAGAAGAACCTGGCAAAGACAGCTGTGTAGAGCGTGCACTTTAACTGCACATGCAACGCCTGGGATCTCCTGGCCAGTTTGTCAGGTGTGTCCATCGTCTGTGTCTGTCTCTTCCACTTAGTAACGGAGGGAGGCAAAGTTAGCCAAAGAATCCTGAGTGCGCGCACACACACACACACACACACAAGCAACTGAGCAAGAGAGTAAGGCTGACTCCAGATTAAAGGACAACATTCTGAGCATTCCTTTCTGCTGAGAACATCCACCCTCCGCCTCCACACCACCCCCGGCTTTTCTCTCTCTCTCTCTCTCTCTCTCTCTCTCTCTCTCTCTCTCTCTCTCTCTCTCTCTCTCTCTCTCTCTCTCTCTCTCTTCTCTCTCTCTCTCTCTCTCTCTCTCTCTCTCTCTCTCTCTCTCTCTCTCTCTCTCTCCTCTTCTCTCTCTCTCTCTCTCTCTCTCTCTCTCTCTCTCTCTCTCTCTCCCCCCTCCACTAGAACCCCCAGAGGAAATATTTGCGCCCCCCCCTCCCCCTCCCAGACCCCCCGTTCTGGACCTCCAGACCCGTCCTGACCCGCAACATCCGGACCACAGATATGCAGCCAGCATGTACAGCAGCCAATGACAGAGCCCTGTGTGTGTGTGTGTGACTGTATGTGGGCGCTGTGCGTTGCTGCACAGGAATTGTCGGTCTAGATTGCGCATGCATGTGTGTGTGTGTGCAAATGTGTCCATGATCTCACGCATGTGTGCAAGGAACCCATGACCAGACAGGAAGTGGATGAAGAGAGTGCGTGTGTGCATGTCTCTCTCATCACGGTGACCCTGTGTGATGTGGAGGGTTGAGGGAGGGAGGACTGCCGGGCCCCTAGGCGAGTAGGGGCCGCGATGGGCTTGGCCAGGAGCCCGTGTTTACATTCCCCCTCTCTGAGGAAGCCCAGGATGAAAGAGGCCCTCCGCACAAAGAGAAGCACACACACACACACGCACACAAACACTTTGGATCCACAAGTGAACCGTTGTCAAGAAGGCCTTTGACCCAATGAATTTTCTCCTAAATGGAGGAATTGCTCTGACCTCCTACAATTCACAGATTTGGCACAAAAATGACCTCCTTGATTAACAACATTCTTCCCGAGAGACACGTGTGCAGTGTTTATACCCGTGTTCACAGGTAGATCCTGATTGGTCGGCTAGCATGAACTTTGCAGTCCGGGGGCCCCTGATTTAACTCAATGTTGCGCGACAAACCCGCCGTATCTAAAGGAAAG
The DNA here is from genome assembly GCA_900291075.1 of Melanogrammus aeglefinus. Classification (NCBI taxonomy): domain Eukaryota; kingdom Metazoa; phylum Chordata; class Actinopteri; order Gadiformes; family Gadidae; genus Melanogrammus; species Melanogrammus aeglefinus. Next base: position 135,577 of record OLKM01000933.1, on the reverse strand, counting down.
CTACAATTCAACAAACTAAACGTTGGAGGCTGTGTGGAGACGAGGAGAGCGGATGTCGGGCGCTGCGTGTGGAGCTATGCTGGCCGCCCCGCCGTCCCCATCGGGGGCCACAGTGTTGTGTCTCCCGCCGGGCCCCTGGCTCTGCGGCTCCGGCAGCCGTACTGTAAACACTATTATTTCACCTCTCCCTCCCGCCCTCCTTTCTTTCTCTCGTTTTACAGAAAGAACAATCTAGTCTCAGACAATGCCCCGCGTCATGGCCGAGGAAGGAAGAGACTAGAGCGAGGAAAAAATAGAAAGTAAAAAAAAGGCCCGGGGGTTGGGGGGGGGGGAGTCGAGGAGAGGGGGGTCTGGGGAGAGCGAGAGGAGGGGGCGTGTTGAGATGATAGAACAAGAGAGGCTGAGATAAAGAGACATAGATAAAGAGGCAGAGAGAGAGACAGAGAGACAGAGAGACAGACACAGAGAGTCAGAGAGTCTGAGAGAGCGAGACAGAAAGACGGACGGAGACGGAGAGACCGAGGCGTAGAAGCAACCGACCCACCGGACGAGTAAGAAAACTGCAAGGGCAGCAGCGGCGGCGCGAACCGTGAAAGACGAAGAAGAAGAAGAAGAAGAAGAAGAAGAAAGAAGAAGAAGAAGAAGAAAAAAAGAAACGGGGCACCATAACGGTTGCCAGAGTATGCACAGCGTACAGGAATGCGGCATGGGGCCCTGGGCGAGTGAAACAAAGACAGCACAGTCAGTGGCCCTCTCTCCCCAGTGCTACCACATCCGCACATCATTAGCTGGAAAATTTTTCATATATGCTGTAACTTTTTCTTTCCCCCCCCGCCCCCTCCTTCCTTCCTTCTGCTGGTACACATAGGAAAGCCTTTAATATCCAGATGCGGTCATGTATGCACGGGTGTGTGTGCGAGTGAGTGTGTGTACGTGTGTGGTTGCGCGTGTGTACATTCACTGACCAAACCGGTCCCCCCCCCTCCCTCCCCACCTGGACGGTTGCCATGCAGCCCTGGACCGTTAGGGCAGACTAAGGAGCTGGGGGGGGGGGGGGGGGGGGGGGGGGCAGAGGGGGCGTGTCCATAGGGCCAACGTCAGGGTGGCGTTCTGGGACTATGGGGGAGAGCGTGTGTGACGGGGGAGGGGACCTTCTGCTTCACGCCTCCCATTGAACGCCGTCGGGCTGTTAGGTGTTACACAGGAAATGCTAAATAAGTTCTGCATTGTGTGCATGTGTGTGCTCCTGCGGGCCGGCATCTAGGCATTCAGGTATATTATTTGTGTGTGTGCGTGCACGTGTGTGCGTGCTGTTTGCTTATGTGAAAGTGGGGGCAGGCCTACTTTCGGCAGCCGGCTGCAGTCAAAGCATAGAGGGAGGGTTTTTTCTTTTCCTCCTTTTTTCCCATGCGGAGCCGTTTAAGGAGATATCTAAACAATCCCAGAGCCCAACACACGTGCTCCCTTCTCTGGGCCCTGAGCTTTCCTTTTCCTCTCTCTGCTGTCTCTCTCTCTGCCTGCCTGCTTGCTTGTCTGTCTCAGTGTGTGTGTGTGTGTGTGTGTGTGTGTGTGTGTGTGTGTGTGTGTGTGTGTGTGTGTGTGTGTGTGTGTGTGTGTGTGTGTGTGTGTGTGTGTGTGTGTGTGTGTGTGTTTCCAGAGTGGAAGCACATTGTCTGGCGTAGCACAAAGGACTAGATTCAGCCAAACTGCACATCTTCAACGCTGGGCGCAGGAATCCCTGCGCTTCAAAGAGTGGTTTCTTCTTCAGAGCTGAAGTCTGTCACAGTGCATCCCATGGTGGGCTGCTGACGCGAGCATGCGCCATCGACATGACTGCATGAGGGAGATAAGGACGAAATGTGTTCAGTAAGTCCAAATGTGGGCTGCTGACGCGAGCATGCGCCATCGACATGACTGCATGAGGGAGATAAGGACGAAATGTTTAATAAGGTACAAATTAGGAGGCGACGGGAGAGTGCGCGTGGAAAGGATCCACGCCAGGAAATCGACTCGCTAAAGGAGAGAGTACTTGGAGCTCCGATCCTTGCTAGATCAAATGCAAGATCCGAGCGGAAACGCCTGCAAAAAGGTGTGGCACGTGAAGGTGAAAGCAAAGACCCACCGCGAGGTTCGCAGACCCACCGCGAGGTTCGCAGAACCACCGTCCGAGTCGAGCACGGCCAGATAGAAGCGTTTCGCTTGAGGCAAATCGATTATGATGGCACCAATGTCAATTATAGCTTTAATGTCTGTATTATATCGCTTACAATATATTAGGTAGGCCTATGCAAAATGTTTTATATGTCTCTGAAGTATTATATGATGTCGATAGATATCTATATATCTATAATAAATATCTCTTTAATCATCATTGAGGATAAAATTGTGCGGGTTCCATTTGCGCGAAACAAACTTAATATTTTAGCTAGTGGTCAAACTGAGGTGCTTTGATGACGTCTTGAAGTACCGCGGGAACATGGGAGAAAATCTATCCAACGTTACGTGATAAAATTGCTGCAAGTAACATACATTAGGTGAAAATTTACAGAGAGAGAGAGAGAGAGAGAGAGAGAGAGAGAGAGAGAGAGAGAGGAGAGAGAAGAGAGAGAGAGAGAGAGAGAGAGAGAGAGAGAGAGAGAGAGAGAGAGAGAGAGAGAGAGAGAGAGAGAGAGAGAGAGAGAGAGAGAGAGAGAGAGAGAGAGAGAGAGAGAGTCAAGAAGTACAATTTGGCTGTTGTTAATATACCTAGGCGGAACTCCTGTGGTTAGTCTATTTGGGGGTAACACTGTCTTAGCTTGGTGGCAGGCATAGTAGCACATCGTAGTGGGCTAGATCGATGCGGAAATATATCAATACATTTGCTCGCTTCTGGATTATTTTTTTTTGTGTGAAGTCAAGGGGTAGAGACTATGAAGCCATTGACATGTGACCGCACCAAATTAACAGGCCATTACCTTGAATAAAATTAGAGGTTTCTCTAAAAATTTCTTTAAACATTGTTGGAAACATTTAGCTCAACCTATATACAACATACATCTAGTCTTTTTTGCATATTTTAATGCAGAAATGTTAAATAATTTCATTTGAACGAATCAATCAAATTTAGCAAGACGCAGCAATATAAAACTAAATATACTAAGAGTGTGTTGTTCGGTCAGACACACAACGCCATATAAGCTGTTGAGTACTTAACCACTTGATCCTTTATTATTCTAATTCATATAACTATAACAGTTCTACTTGTGTTGACTTGTCCCTCAAAACGAATATCTCTCAAATGTAACAATATAAATGAAAATAGCTTATTTTGAGTGTTACTATACACTTACACCAAACCACACACTACATGCTTGATTTGTTATAATTCGTTCTTTTGTATAGCTATATTGAAAGGTAAATGTCATTGTTGCGATAGCTTATAATATAAAATAAACTGAGTTACTGAACTTGGTGACAGACAACACAACGTGACTTATAGTTTGGATGGGAAGAGATACATGACTTGATCTATGGAAACATCTTCAAGTGCAAGACCCAGCTTGAGATTAAACAAACCCCTCTGTCTAATGTCTTAGTTAACTGTGCATTATCAACATCACTTGCGAATAAAATAAACAGAAATAATGTGTAGGAACACCATGCCATGCGTGTATCTGTGTCATGGTCCGACGCAAGAATCTGTGACGGGTGCTCTCCTGGCAGAGGCCCTGGCCCTACCATCAGTAGGTGAACGCTCACATAGTGGGTGCACGCAGCTTATTACCGCCATAGTGACGGTTATTTGATAGTTAAACGTGCATCAAAATGTGATTACACTAAGGGTTCTTTAGTGCAATCAGGTTTCAAGATTTAAACTAGACTGTGGCAGTCCTACAAAAAAGGCGATTTAATCTTGCTGAAACATGGATCAAATAGAAAATGGCAGACAGAGAGAGACGTCGTAAAGGAGCACGCAACCACACACACACACGCACACTTCAAACCAAACGCAACCAGGCGCCTGGTGATCAGTATGGCGTCAGGGGCGCCACAGCATTCCGGAACTTAAAACGAAATGAAAGATGAACATAAAATCCTGAGCCGACTGGAGTCGGTCTGAAAGCATTGTATTGTAGCAGGCCCTGCGTCTGCTGCTGGGGTCCAGTCAGGAAATCTGGTTTCAATTTGTTTAATGTTGTCTAAGATACGGGTTTCTTGTTCTGGTAGGCATGGTGGGAGGTCCCAAGACAGAGAAAGTAGGTATAGCGGTGAGAAAATACCTTTTTTTTAAACCAGGTGAATATGCATGTCTCACTGTTGCAATATATGGGAAGTGCCATCTACGTCTGTATCCTGTGTTTAAGGTAAAACTATAAAATGGAGCCAGCTAAATATTTGAAGCTGCATTTTAAATCTTAGTGGGACGTGTGAAGCCACAAGGGAAATTAAGTAGGCCTGGGCTATTTGCATAGAAGTACGGTGACTTTACAGTTCTGTACTCCTAGCACTAAGAGACACTCACAGCAAACAACCACGGATGACGTAGCTTTTAGCATTCCGGTTTATTTGTTTTGTTTTTAATGGTTGCTAGGTGTGGAGGTTCTAGATATCATCCGATCAATAACGGTGGGAAACACCGGTTTAATGGAGGAGGAAGAGGAAGTGTCAGCGATACGAGAACCTGTCCGGGGTGGTTGACAAAAGACCAAGTTGAACACGCATTGGTGAAATGATCTGCGTCTAAGGTTTGAAAGAAAGTATTGCTTTCGATGTGCATCAGTGAAAGCGGACATGTCCAATTCATCTCGGGTTCCCCATGCGGCCTCAATGTCGTTCTTCATCGTGCCATGTGTCTATCTGTGCCCTTGATCTGGTACTGCCAGTGCACAGGGCTAGCAGGTCTTGATGTGAGCTAGCATCGCTGGTCACGTGTGATGCTATCAAGGCTGCATCTGAAGCCCACTAACTCCACTGTTCACGTCTGTCTCAGAGGATAAGCGGTTTGAAGGCTCCCGACGTTTTGATCCGTTAACAGACAATGTAAGCAGACAAATAAATAAATAACAATACGTCTCTAACACATTTTGCTTTCAGAAGTCAGAGCGACGGTGGATGATTGACAAAATTACACATCAACATCGACTAGAGGTTCGTATCCCCTTTTTATCTTCACGCAGAAGATACAAAAAAAACGTTTAGAGACAAGTGAGAATTTTTTGAATGAAAACAAGCATACTTAATCTGGGGTTCAAAATTCAAACATCAAAAGCCTTGAGCTTTTGTTTTTCCAACAATAAAGGAGAAACTGCTTAGTCAGCAGCATTAGCGCTCCGGCGTGATGGACAGCGGAAGGGGTCGTGCGTCTGTCCGGACCCCTCTGATGTGCCGGCCGGAGACATCAGCTCCTTACCCGTCCGCCTGTCAATCAGACTTGCAACAATGCGGCCGCAGCCAGACCGGGGTCATTCTAAGAGCATCAACAAAGCAACAGACCCCCAGGGACCGCCAAGGGCTGCCTAATCTCACCCCCCAACCCCCCGTACTCTCTCAATGGGTGGTCCTACCTCCTCACCCTCTCTCCTTTCCTTTCACAGAGGGAGGGGGGAGGAGGAAAAGGGAGTCTCACGTACGTGTGTGTGTGTGTGTGTGTGTGTGTGTGTGTGTGTGTGTGTGTGTGTGTGTGTGTGTGTGTGTGTGTGTGTGTGTGTGTGTGTGTGTGTGTGTGTGTGTGTGTGTGTGTGTGTGTGTGTGAGAGAGAGATCGGAAGCCGTCAATGGGGGGGCCCCATCAGTTGTTCATCAATGAGCATATGCCTAAGCTTACGTCTCACACACACACAACACACACACACACACACACACACACACACACACACACACACACACACACACACACACACACACACACACACACACACACACACACACACACACACACACACACACACACACGACTCTTTCCAATTAGTAAGAAAATAACTAAAAATAAGTCTTCGCAGTCTCGTCTCATCTATTGGCCTATGCAAAAAAAACTTGCAACCCCTGCTTGTCATTTCAGGACACATGAGATGAATCAGACTGAAAGCGAGAGCTATGCCGACCGTCTTCATCAGCAGCAGTTCCCTAAACCCATCTGGCTGCCTGTAATAGCAGCACTAGGGGTGACTACATTAGCAACTCTGTCTGTTGGGTAAAGGGGAAGATTGTCAAAAGCAGTGTGTGTGTGTGTGTGTGTGTGTGTGTGTGTGTGTGTGTGTGTGTGTGTGTGTGTGTGTGTGTGTGTGTGTGTGTGTGTGTTTTTCCATGTATTTTGTGCACGCCCCTGAATACAGTGCTATGTTTATTTGCTTTTATTACAAAGAGGAAATACTAAATGGATGAATGGTGGGGGTGTGTGTGTGTGTGTGTGTGTGTGTGTGTGTGTGTGTGTGTGTGTGTGTGTGTGTGTGTGTGTGTGTGTGTGTGTGTGTGTGTGTGTGTGTGTGTGTGTGTGTGTGTGTGTGTGTTGGAGGGGCTAATAGGGGGATTCCAGACACAGCAACATTCATCTGGAACCTGAGATCGCATGCTCACGTTGCACTGTTCCACTTCAACACGCGCACTCTCTCGCTTTCTTTCTCCCCTCCCTCTCGTTCTCACTCACATGCATATACATACTCGATATCCTTCAATCGAGTTCGATTCCCAGTTTATGGTGGAGCCATACTTTGGTTCTGGTGACCTGGTAGGCTAGACTCTCTAAGAAACAACTCTATAATGCATCCCAACATCCCCACACAGGGACGACGAGTAGCAGTTTGACACAATGTAAATCGCTTTAAAATGCCAACAAAACAACAGGTTGTAATTTAGGGTAGAAATTCCCTGAATCTCTCTAATGGTAGAACGGCCTGTGGATTGATTTATATATTATTATATATCATATATTTGGATAGCGCCGGTTTGGCCGGTAAAAGGGAAGGAAGCTACTTCTAATTGCAGCTAATGGCAAAAAAATCCGATTCTTTCATAAAACTTCATTGTTACGTCTACTTTATGTTTTGGCTGACATAAGCTTCTGACTACTACTCTGAACCCACAGAGCTTGCACTCCAGAGCTCTAAATGCACGGCCTTGAGCACCCTGCCGTTCACTTAACGGCTAAAGGAGAGAGCAACAAGATGGAATTCATGTATACAAAGAACTAAACTATTTATTTGGGATTCTAAAATCAACTTAGGCAAATATCGTGCTCACTAAATGATGACTTAGGGGATTTATATTCGAGGCGAAAGGTTGATTGGGGATGTTTGGTTCTTTGAGGTCGCCGTCAGTCAGCTTCATCCGTTGTCATTCATTTACCAGTTTAGTCTCTGAGTTAGAAAAAAACAAAGTGGGGCATCCAGACAACTATCAGATAGTCATCTCTATATATATATATATATATATATATATATATATGAATAAAATATTGAAATAGTGCCCAAGTGCAATTTTGTATATCTTTAAATAACATTATGTATGTTTGGGTCACCCAACACTACATCTTCCAGTACCGACACAAGACAATGCAGTCACTGTCCATCCGTTGGACTACGCACGGTCTTGCCCTGACTATTGTCAGCCTGCTATCTGGACCCTAGATGTCCCATCTCTCTGCAATTAAAGGCTCCTCTCTCAAGTCTCTTTTGAGTCTTTGCTGGTTCCTGGGCCTCAGCCCTCTCCTTTCTCTGGCGGTTATCTGGTCATCAGAGCTGCCTCCTCCACGCTCGCACTTCAAACGCACCGGCGGTGGGAAGATGGAGGAGGTGTGTGTCTCTGTCCGTCCATCCATCCCCGTCTGCCAAGGGACACTAAAGCCAGGTATAGACGGCAAGGACCACATCTTTTGCTCAAGTGTGACTCTGATGGGATTTTTTTTCAGAACGATGCGATCAGAATCATCCGATGGAATCAGATCTGATCCGATTCGGGCCAATTTCAAATCAGGGTCCTGAATAAGATACAGGTCATTTGGTCTTTCCTGTTACTTTTCCACCACTCTAGATTAACAGTTGTCAATATTCTGCAGTAGCGAGAGCTACTCTGTGGATATAAACATGGAAGATGGCTTCAATAGACCTGGTCAGTGAACTGACCAGGGTTCAAATAGTAAAATAGTAGTAATGTTGTTTCTTTCCTTTTCTAGCAATCTGTCACCCATAATAGCACATGTGAGTTCCACTGTGAACAGATCACACTGGAATCTGATATTGGCCACATTTAAACCCCAAAAACCAGACCTGAGCAGTGAATCTGAATAGATTTCGCTGCTCATTAATGCATTTCTCGTATCTGCATATCTCTCTCTGGAGACACCAGCCTATCTAGTGTTTGTGGGTCAATAACTGTGTGTGTGTGTGTGTGTGTGTGTGTGTGTGTGTGTGTGTGTGTGTGTGTGTGTGTGTGTGTGTGTGTGTGTGTGTGTGTGTGTGTGTGTGTGTGTGTGTGTGTGTGTGTGTGTGTGTGTTTCTATATGCATGTCTTCAAATGTTTCCACAACAACACACACACGAATCTGACGAGCTTATAATCACAGATTTGCATGCGCACACCAGTACACACGCATACATGCACACAAATAAACATGCAAAAGGTGAAACGGGTCGTTCCATCGTTACCTAGTCACGGTCTGACAGAGCAACCTTTGTAAGGTTAGTTATACATACTTGTGTGACACGAGATCGTCAATCAACAATAAGTGTTCTAAGAAATGAACCTGTGGTAAAAGAGAAAGAGAAAGTAAGAAAGTAAATACGTATAAATCATTTTTGTTGAGATTAGATTTGTGAGGGAAGCGCCAAGAGCGTTTTGTATTTGGATAAGATAGGAAGATAGTACAAGGTCATATAAAAAACTGATTCAGGTGAAGAAGTATCTCAGGGCCACAGTATGTGAGGTGGTTGGTTTGGGGCTAGGTTATCAATCACTGAAGAACGTGTGTCAGAAGAATAGTCAAGATGTAAAGTAGCTGGATGCAGAATAGAAAACAAGGAAGAGAAAGGTATGTTAAAGCAGGGCCTCTTAAAGTCAGACTTTTATATTCTCTGAGAGAATAATTTATATCTAAATCCCCTATATGAATAGTAAAACACCTTTAAGCATGTATTGTTCTGAAGTTGGAACCCACTTTCAGGCCTTTGTGATGGAAGGGCCTTCCTAGCAGGACATTTATATGGTTAAAAGTGAAGAATATGTTTTGACTGGGTTCCAATAAAGGAGATGCTAAGCTAGCATAGCATCGTGATGCTAGCTTTGGAGACTCCAGCTGGGGTTTTCCAGTGTAAACGAATTGGGTCTTGGTGTGTGTTTGTTAAACGGCCTATAGAGGAGGTCCAGCTTGCCACAACTCACCACAGAGGTGAGGGCCATCTGGAAGCTGTAGATGCGCGCCAGGCCGAAGTCGGCCAGTTTGATCTGTCCTCCGCTGGTAACTAGGATGTTCTGGGGCTTCAGGTCTCGGTGGACCACGCGGTGCGAGTGGAGGAAGTCCAGTCCCTGGAGCAGCTGGTACATCATGTCCTGCAGAGGGCCACAAAGAACAAGTCCATTAGCACCACAGAACCCCAAGAACAGGACCACAGAAACCCAGTTCATCAGGACCACAGAACCCCAAGAACAGGACCACAGAACCACAGCTCATCAGGACCACAGCAGCAGTTCATCAGGACCACAGAACCCCAAGAACAGGACCACAGAACCACAGCTCATCAGGACAGTGCTTGGACAGTGAAACGAAATAACGAGACCAACATTTTCCATGCGCCCCCAAATTGTATTTTGTTTTACTCCTGTACTAAAATGGTATATAATGTATAGTTTCAATAATCAAGCACATACTGTAAATAATGTCCTCCTCCCTCAAAAGTATTTTATGTTGCCGTACATTTCTTGCATTTATATAGTGTAAGATATATTTTGGGTATTTATTTTGTCGGAAATACAATTTGTCTTTTTAAATCCCCATTATGGTCCTGTATTCATAAATACCCATTAAACATTACTGGATAATTAACTATATCATCTCCTGCATTAAAAAGCTATAGTTAATAGGGATGGGTCAGAATATTTGATTATTCATTATTCGTTCCCGAGGGTCAAAATCGATTAACATTCGGACCATTAAGATTTTTTCCCATTCAAATATAAAGTTTTTCACAAGCCATAACTTTGTTTCCCTGGTAACGCCTGAGGGTTTGACTAATACCTGGAACAATCTTAATCTTCCTTTAAGGTTCTTATGCAATGGAAACTTTATTCACTCCTCCAGTAAATAGGACGGACCTTAGCTACGACTTGGCAACGGGAGGTATTATAGTCCACTCAGCTATGAGCCAGAGAGCCAACGTTATGCATTGCACATATCTATAATTCAAAATTCGTTGCAGCCTTTATACCACAGATACTCTAGGGTCTATAGCATATAACCGCGTTGTCTGACAGTTGTCTATACTTTAATTCCCTTTTCACAATTTACCAGCTCTCTTTTTGAAGACCGAATCACAGCGCCATTCGTTTCAATGGGATTCTCGACGGTCTATACTTTTTTAACATAAGGTGTACAGATTTATAATTTGAAATTCATCCCAGCCTTTATACCACAGATACTATAGGGTCTATAGCATATAACTGCGTTTTGTGATTACAGTTTAATGCATTTTTCACAACAATTTGACTGGAATTTCTGGAATTACCATGGCTGCCTTTGTGAATGTCGGCACACATCGAATAATCCATTATTCGTTCATACCACCCACTGATAATTCCACCATGAAAGATTTGAGTTATTCACAACCCTAATAGTTAACCAAAACTGCCACAAACATTCTCCTTTAAGATTCCTCCAATACCAAGGATACAATGCAAGCACAAATAATAAGGTTACAATTCAAACTTCAAATAGACAACTGAGGATGGCAAATTATAAAAATTGTCGTTGAAAACTCGAGAGGGAAACATGAATTGAACGTTGTTGTGGGGAGGCGGTGGCGGAGGACACTGGGTTACAGTTAGGAGAGCTGGACAAGACCTCACATGGCAGATGGTCCGTGATCGGAGAAGCCCTGTTTTGATACTCAGAATGTGAAACCGATGTGCGTGTATCCGCTTCATGGACCGACCGGCTGCGAGTGACCCCCTTTACAAAGTGCTAGAAAACACTTATTATGAACGGGGTTATGAGCCACGCGCGCTGCTTCTGCTTTGATGGCTCCCGGTGTGCGAGTTTGGGTCAAAGCAACAACAACCCGACGACAGTGGGAGATAAAAGGTAATTATGAGCGTGTCCCTCGGGGGAAAAGGATCTAAAGCACGGCAGTGTGGAAGGAGTTAACATGAGTGGGCCTGCTGCTCCCATAGCCGACTGTGGCAGATGTTTGATAACACAGAGAGAGAGAGAGAGACAGAGAGACAGAGAGAGAGAGAGAGAGAGAGACAGAGAGCGAGAGAGAGAGAGAGAGAGAGAGAGACAGAGAGAGAGAGAGAGAGCAGAGAGAGAGACAGAGAGAGAGAGACAGAGAGAGAGAGAGAGAGAGAGACAGAGACAGACAGAGAGAGAGAGAGATAATCTGTTTTTCAGCAGCTGTCTTGCTATAGTTTCAACTTGTTGTTCTCACTAACTGTCGCCCCACAGTACATGGCCATAGGGCATTCACAATGGGGTCGTCAAGGACTGACGCAAATATGACAGTTAACCCCCCCACCCCAAACAGTTTTATTCCAACATAGCACCTGTCAGTACGAACAAGCATGTCATACTTTCCAAGCAGACTTCACCATAAAGCAAGCGGCTCTATAGGATGGGGCTTTGCGAAAGGACGGCCACTTGGCCTTCATCCCAATTTGCTGTTCAACAGTCAGTTGTTGTTGTGGCGTTTCGTTTTTTTCTTTGAAGCAGATGCGGTGCGGTACAGTATTATAGGCTGGCCGGACTCAGGGGCCACACGGCACAATGAGTGTTTCCTCTCATAGCTGACCACCCTGCAACTGAGCCGGGGGCACGACGCAGGCGGCATGCAGATACAGAGAGGGGGGGAGAGAGAGAGAGAGAGGGCGAGAGAGATAGGGAGTGATTAGAGGGGAGCAGGAGAGGGAGAGAGGCACATTGGAGAGCGGAAGAGGGAGAAAAGGAAATGGCTAGGGGGGAACACACAAACAGCAGAGAGGAAGAGGAGGAGGAGGAAGAGGAGGACGGACATGAGGAAGAGCGAGCGGCACCTGCGCGGATGTGACCCACGCAACCCCTCTTCCTCACACTGGACGGCGGTTGTTGTCGTCCGCCGCCGTGTCGTGGTTCACCCGCCTCCCGCCCCAACCACTAGCACCAGCCCGAATCCCACACCTCCTCCCCCCCCCCCCCCCCCAACTAAATAAAACACATGCGCACACCCCGCGGAACACCCCCTCCGAGCCAGGACCTCACAAGTGACATGGACCCGAGCCCGCTGCCCCATTCACGGGCCGACCAGCTGGCGAGGGACTCAAAGGGTTGAAACAAGGGGGCTTGCACACTCAAGCAGAAGACATTAGCAAAGCGGCGCGGGCCTGGCCACTGTGCAGCCCCCCCCCAAAGAGGTGGCGGCAGGATGCCCCTGCAGAATGGCAGGGAGATGACTGCATTGTGCGCGTGTGTGTGCGCCTCACGTGGACCCATGTGTGCCTGACGTAGCCCGGCGTCGCTCGCTCATTGTCCCCCGTCGACGTGTGTGTGTTTGTGTGTTTACATGCAATGTTATCCATGTCCAAGTGTGTGTGTGTGTGTGTGTGTGTGTGTGTGTGTGTGTGTGTGTGTGTGTGTGTGTGTGTGTGTGTGTGTGTGTGTGTGTGTGTGTGTGTGTGTGTGTGTGTGTGTGTGTGTGTGTGTGTTTTAACCAAGGGGTGCGTAAACAGGCCTTTCTTTCTCCATCTCCATTCAGCCATGACCCAGCTAGCCGGCCAACAGGCCGAACGGGCCGTACGAGAGAGTGGGGCAGGTTTTTTTTTTGGGGGGGGGTGGGATGGTATCTGACACAATAGCAGCAGCCTGAGTTCCTCTCTGCTTTAAATAGCCATTTCAACAAGCTTCCTTTCTGTTGCATTTTCTTCCTTCCAACACTAATTATCTCAGAGGTGTGACTCTTGGAAAAACACACAAACAATATTAGCCCCCATTGGTCGCAGTGTCATCTCCCCTTGTCTGTCAATTACTCTCACAGTTGATTGGCGGGGAACGGCCCACGGTAAGGGATATCCGACATCTAACAAACATAACTAGGCCAGTTTCAGCCCCCTTTCTCTGTTCCTCAACGACTGCGTGGTTGGGAAACGACGCCTGGATGTGGAGGATTGCCTTCGCACACAGAACAGCAGTCCAGCCAAACTGGTTGCTCAACACCCAACTGTCGTTCCATTGACACCACTTCAACCAGAACCCCCTTGAATATCACTTGGCCAGCGGTGAACACCAAATCCAAACCATAAACGCAACACATCGGACCCCTCATGAGCAGAAGGACCAAGTAAGAAGAAAAAAAAAAAATAGTAGCTAGCTAGCCTGCTGCAAGATGCCGTCAAAACATGGCTTTCCAAGTGCGCCTCCTTTTCTCATGCTAATGTACCAGGGGCAGCCATATTGTTAATTGTAGCTAGGCACAATGTGAGACATCTGCCGGTTAGCGTTAGTGTAATTCCCTCCCCATGCTTCATTAACCTCCCCCTTTATGGGCCCGGAGAAAAGAGTTCAGCAGGCTTGGAGAGCGGTGGTGGTGGTGGTGGTGGTGGTGGTGGTGGTGGCGGCGGCGACGGTGGTGGACGAGAATGGAGGAGGAGTGTGGGTGAAACCCAAGCGCTGGCCCAGCCGAGGAGCAGCGAGGTCGGGGCAGCCCGGGCGCTTGATGTCCTTCCAGCTCATTTGATTCTTGGAGGAGGGCCTCTTTCATCAATGAGCATGTGGTGGGTCTGGAGACTGAGGCGAGGTGCGAGTGGGTGGCGCAGGATGAACACACAAGGGCACTACATTTGGAAAAGGGGGTTTATTTGGATGCACCGTTGGCTGGACACTCACAGCGGGCCAAAGGCTACCCGAGTGGAGGGGGGGGTGTGTGTGTGTGTGTGTGTGTGTGTGTGTGTGTGTGTGTGTGTGTGTGTGTGTGTGTGTGTGTGTGTGTGTGTGTGTGTGTGTGTGTGTGTGTGTGTGTGTGTGTGTGTGTGTGTGTGTGTGTCCTTGAGGGTTACTATGTAGCGTCCACTCTGCTGTCAATAACACAGGAAGGTTGCCCTGTGTTATTATGCGTTAAGAGTGTGTGAGGGTGGGCAGGACAGTGGATGATCGTCCAGCGAACTGAAGGAACGGTCATGAGATGCAGAGTTGATATTAGTTGCAAACACATGATTTCTTGAATCACCTTCCAGAAATAATTTTGTGCATGCGCTTCACTTTTGTGGGAGACCAAGAGAAGGACAGGTCTGGCAATCTGGACAGATTTGGCCACATAGTTAACTGATGGTGAACTAACCTTATTATATTCTTCCCATAAAAATGTTTTAAAAGACACCACATGGACACTTTTAACATTTTGGGGGATTTTATAATATACACACACACGGCTGTTTCCCTATCTGCAAAACCGTGTAAACAGAGAGGAAGAGGGAGGGAGGGCAATCAAAATAGAGACGGCAACAAGTCTTTAATTTGGAGCCCAGCTGCCACATGTGCAGCGCACGAGAACGCCCCGTGCACCTCTGATGTCGCCCCAGCACCACTGCATCCTTTCTGTCTCCGGCTGACCTCATCTAAGAATACTCCCCAGGCCACCATACCATGGACCATGAACACATCGTGGGCGGAGCAATCCATCAACAGGGGTATGGGTTGTAATCTGTGATGCATTATTATTTGCTTGTTTGCGATGTTGGCCTGGAATTTAAGAATTGCGTTGCCATGTGACTGCCCTTTATTCCATGAATGTGCATGATGATAATAAACCGGTACTAACATTACAACATTACAAATAGACTTGTAATTGTGGGCCAGATACCGTGTGTATATTGTCTAAGGGCACAGGAACACAGTAGACATGTATTAGTGTTATTGATATACGGTAGTAAGTTATAGGTTATGCCTTGATTTGCCCTGATTAAAATCCCAAAGCCCCCCCCCCCCGCCGTCCTACCTTGATGGTTTCAGACGGGACCCCAGGGTCAGGGGCCTTCTCCAGGTAGGTGGTTAGGTCCTGGTCCACATGCTCAAAGACCAGCGTGAGTTTGGTCTCGCGGTCGGTCCGAGAAACTGTGCACACATCAAACAACCTGGAGTGGAGGAGGAGAGGAAACCAGCAGCTTGAAATCAAGAGTCACTGCAATTGGAGAGACATTTGCATACCTGTATGACCGCTCGGTTGTTAGAAAGAGGGCAGAACAAACCACTAATGTCAGTCCCCGCCCACTCCAAAATAAAAACAAAGAAAAAACGAGGCCATCGACTTGTAGGTGGCGATGGCCTAGGCAGTGTAGGACAGACGGCGGGCAACGGTAAGTTCATGGCTAAAGTTGGTAGGTTCATGGCTGTGAATTGACATATTGCAGAGTGTTTACCCAAGTATTGGGCAAAAACTTGAGTAAGTGTTTGCCCAATACTTGGTACATGGGTACCAGGCCAAATGGCCGGACTGTATGCAGACAGTTGGCTAAAATAACAAACTGAACTTAATCTGAACTACCTAAATTCATAGTTGGCAGGACTGAAATGTTTTTCATAAAGAAATAAATCAATAAAAAAAATGTGTATGCCTTTTAAAGAGGTGTTATCCTCCTTGTAAAATAGCTTCTCTTGTTTAGAACCATACAATCAGGATGATGACAACAAAAACAAAGGCCAGATCCATCAAACGTGTTCCTAAACTTCTGTAACTATTGTTTTATTATGTTAACTGACCCTTTCCATGTATTTGAAAATGAACCTCTTGGGATTGTATTAAATGGGTAAACAGGTATGTTTGGGGCTGTTGGTCCTCAGATGCCAACAGCAGAGCCATGGTCTGTTTACATGTACTTTCATGTGACCGATCAAGATGTTGGCAGCAGCTCCACTTGGATAGTTCAATCATTTACAACCTCCACTAAGATCCAATGGAACGGGGACGGTTGTCGGGCTGTAACATTCCAACAGAATACACAGTTAAAACGCTGCCATTTTATGGCTGGTTTATATGGACTCAATCTACGCATTTGAATCTAGTAAATTCAATTTCGAGGTAAATTGTGTGGAGCGTTCCAAATAAGTTATTTAACTACAGTGTTGTGTAAAGAACCACGCATACATTCACACACAGCGATAACGCCAGCTCCTCACGAAAATCTCCATTACTTCCGTACAAAGCTCTCGGGATTCAAAAGGTTTAAGACAAAAGATTTACAGTTGTCTTCACTAGGCAACGACCCTAAAGCCAAAAAAACAGATTATGTCTGCGTGGCTGCCAAGACCGGCTCTAGTGAAAAGCTGTTTACCAAAAAGAAATAAAAAAAAAAAGTAATCCAGTATCTTCTCTTCAAAGACCTCAGGACCACAACCAAAGCAGCATTCCCTAACCCGTGTCCATGACAACCTCTGATGGTCCATGGTAACCCTAGCCTAGCCTGTCCGTGGCCAGCATCCCTCCTGATGGCAACAGCATGCCAAGTGACCCGGGATGGAATGCCCATCAGAGACGTGACCCTGAGAGGCTGACAGCCAGGGAGGTCCTCCTCTACTTCCTACTCCACCGTGACACTGAGATATGGACGCTGTCTCATATTGCCGCGTAAAAACCACCAACCCCACTGAACCTTAGATGAATCGATGTGACACTGAGCAGAGTCACCCAAAAAATAAGTTCAAATCTTCAACCGTTCCTAGTACCCAATCGCTAAACCCTCACAGCAGATCTTGGCATTCACACCAAACAACAAAGTGGCCCGAGTCAACAGGTAATACGCTGTAATCTAGTTGAAAGACAGGATCAGTCAAGTATATGAGATGATATCAACAAGGAGCCAGTTCCTCCAGTACGAGATCAGTCCCAACCTCTCTTAAAGCGGTGGCTGTTTAAAACAGGACCCCCTCGCTGGGTTTGCTGGGCTACAATGAGGGCTCCCAGACACAGAACATATGGAATGAATAATGGCCCCCATTACAAACACCCAGGGGTTTCCTGGTGCATCTCTCGCGCACGAACGCACGCACGCACGCACACGCACACACACAGTTGGGTGCACCAACGTCGGGTTTGCTATGTAGTGCTCAACTGATCCATAGGGTTGGGTAGTTTGGAATAGGAAAACTGAAACGTGTCTTGTTCTAAATAGGGTACTTTTACACAAAATATTCTGTGTCGTACCCTGTCACTCATTGATTATGGAGGAATTATTGTCAGGATCTGGGTCATTCTTTCATTCTTTGCAAAGTCCACGATAAAACAAACACGGAGGTGAGACCCGTAGGAATGCTACTCCCTTTGGGACAGACATCCTCTGAAAGTTAACATTCATTCTAAAACTGAAAGGGAATGAGCCCCCCCCCCCCCCTTCTCCTCCTCCCTGTGTGTGTGTGTGTTGTGTGTGTGTGTGTGGTGTGTGTGTGTGTGTGTGTGTGTGTGTGGTGTGTGTGTGTGTGTGTGTGTGTGTGTGTGTGTGTGTGTGTGTGTGTGTGTGTGTGTGTGTGTGTGTGTGTGTGTGTCAAAAATGCTATACATTGAGGTACACCCTGAAATTCATTCATTAACTAAGTGCAATCATTCATTATGAACATAGGTATGGAGGAGGACCATCACAAACCAGTCAATTCAAAACGTGAAGGACACACGCGCACACGCACACGCACACACCCACACCCACACACACACACACTTGACTTACCTGACAACATTGGGGTGCTCGAACGCCTCGAGCTGCTTCAGTACCGCCACCTCGCGAATGGTAGAGAGAGGCATTCCTTCTTCTTCTGTTTGGACCCGAACTCTCTTTAAGGCTACAAAGCGTCCCCCGTTCTTCAAATCTCTCGCTTTGTACACTTTCCCGTATGCGCCCTCGCCTATCTCGGCGACAGGTTCATAGTCAGTAGCAATAGTTTCTTTGTCCATTGTTGCTGGTTATTTTTCAGTTTTTTTTCTGCAGCTGAAAATATTGTGGGGAATCCCGGGCGAGTGTGACGAGTCAAGGCTTTTTCACAAAGACATCTTCCTAGGAGAGAGTTGGCACGTGCAATGCCTGGATAACAGGGAGACACAGAGGTAGAAAGTCACCATCCATGACAGTTTGGATCAAACGGTGGTCCACGTAGGCAATAATAGAGCTGTCATGTTATATTCCGACTATCAACAGAGACCCGATGCGTCCCACTTCCACTCCTCCTCCTACTAGCCTACGCATATTATCAACTCATGTCCTCCTACCCCTCTAAAAAACAGAATAATGTCAAGTATAACCACCCTTTTTTACAATTTCATCCGGCCGTTATTATTATTACGAAGGCCTGCATAGAGCGAGCTAAACAGATTTGACATTTGGCTAATGGTAATTAAATCGCCCCCTGATACCCATGATGTTTTCAAGATGGGATATGGCGACCCGAAATAGAGGAGACAATGAGCCTAGGGAAATAAATATAAACTACTGCGAATACTTGGAATCATATGAGCCTAGCTCGGGTGGTTGCAGTGAGCAAGAGACAGTCAAAATGTGCCCTTTAGCAAACTTCTCTTTCAGTCGAGACAGAATCTGCGAGCACGTGGCTTTCATTGTCTAAACTTCCTGCAGAAATGCTCAATTTAAACACTTTATCAATCTTATTTCATGCCAGTTGCAATCGCAGCCGATAAAACAAAGTATTGTCAACATTATCAAGTGGTTTTGGTGAAGTTAGGTCGCGTGGATTATTTTATATTAATTTAAATGTCTCTGGATTCCGAAAATAAAAAAAAAATAAGTCGGAGGAGAAATGTCTAGATTGCAGCATTTTGTCGTTTTATTGATTCACAAAGGAAACACATACAACCTACTGTTCTGAACCAAAACATTAGAAATTGATAACTTAAAGCGTAAAATGGCTCATGATTACCTTCTTGTTACGTTGTCAATAAAATGTCGCAAAGTTGGCATGACGTCCAATAAACTGCAGAGGAAACATTGCTGTTGTGGATGTTTTAAGTTGTAAATTAAATTAAATGAAAACTCCCAGTAGACAGCATCACACACATCCCTCACTGTCCTCGTGCGGGGCCACACAGGTAGTTGGACTGTGCACGCTCTAACCCCCCATCCCTCAAGACTGCACACACACATACACACCACCACCACCACCTCTGAGACTCAGAGCAGCAAACACTACACCAAGGGAGGGGGGCGTATTCCAAATGCACAAAAACTATCTGCATGGGCGCACTGTTGCTACTTTTTTTTTCCCAGGGAGGTCATAGGACAAAGGCAAACGCGTGATATACCCCTCGAAAGCACGCTCCTCTTCCGTCTTTCAGATTTCTCTTTCTTTTTCCATATATCCCGGGATATGCAACGCTTCGCCTGTGAGCTCCGACTCTCCCCTGCTTTCCCACGCTGGTTGAATGTGCCTGACCCCCTTCAGAGAGGGTTTGACACAGAGCAGGGACATTTCCGCATTCCTAACGACTACAAAGGCAAACCGCCTTCTTTTAGCTTTCCCTCTGCCTCCTTGGTTCTTTTACCATTCATAGCCCTCTAGGTTTTGTCTCTGTTGTCAAAACCGGGAGCGCCACATGGGAGAAAAGGAGAGTGGGAGAGAGAGAGAGAGAGAGAGAGAGAGAGAGAGGGTCGAGACTGCGAAGGAGTTTATTGGATAGTCACACTATCTATCTCTCCTGGCAATTTACACAACTCTCTCGTTAACAATGCACCAGCGGGGAAGGCAATGCGACAAGCGCTCCTCGATGGCCCATGAGGTCAGGTTCAAGGCCCGGTGGCTTGATTTCTGTCGGTAGGGGATTCTTCTTCAAGTAGCCCCTCTTCTCGGGTGGTCGTTTTTCACGCTCGCATGGAGGAGCTGCTGTGAACGCCGAGGGCTCTACCGCCGGGCCCATTGTTTTATGTGAGGGGTTTAACATGACAAAAACATAGCGAGCGTACAGTATAGTACATTAAATCAAATGGATATACACATTAATTAATCGAAATAATGTATAAAAACAATTACCTTTCAATATGTATAAACTTAATTCTTGCCTAATTAATTCCATTTTTTATTGACTAACATTTTTGCATTGTTTAATAACTCAATATAAGTATTTATAATTCGAGAAGAAACCTTTCTGACTAAATAAATCTCATATATTTATGTATAAATGTTGTCAGAAACAAGTACTAACTTATGAAAGTGGCAGCTTATGAAAGTAAATGCTATCATAATTCATTTAGGCCTATGCAAACAATTATAACGCTACTTTTTTTTAAATCGATCTTGTCCAAACAGGAAGAACAACCTTCCAACCAACACGTTTTCCCATCAGAAATAAAAAAACCCCTCTTTTTAAACACTTCTTACTTTAGAATCTAAAGTTCTTCCCTCCACGGTTCTATGAACGGACAAGGCTGAGACGTGACAAGACAGGCGTGGAACCCGGCGCCATTATCATAACTTCATCTGAAGCTCTGCTTTTGAGATGCACACTGGGGATCAGAGGAGGGGAGAGAACCCCCACCCCTTCTCTCTCTCTGTCTCTCCCTCTGTCTCTCGCCCTCCTCCCCTGGTGCTTGAAGATTTACATACAAAACATGTCTTGCATGCTGGATGGAGCTTCTGGGAGGATTCCTCCCAGGATGAAAGTGAATCTGCAGGGGTGAATGACATGGAAGTATATTATGTATAGGAATGTCCACCGGCCCCACCTCTAAATGTTTGACATTTACATGACAAAGCACACAATGCAGACAATGTATCCCAGACCAATTACTGTAAAAATGGGGCCATTAGAATTTTTTCCGTCATCATTGTTGCTGCGAAACAAGAAACGAAAACCATTGGTCCTGGATTGAATAAATTAGCAGGCGCACCCTTGTTTTGGCTGGAGAAGAAACCAATTAGTTACTATTGTCCACACTATGGTTATGAGGGGAATGAGTGGAGAAAGAGAGATAGATAGAGACAGGGTGGCAGATATAAATATGGGCATCAACGCATAGGCCTGAAGGGAAAGAGCGAAAACACACACGGTTTGCATACAACAATTGTCAAACAATCGACCGTTCGGTACATAGTTTTGAGATGACGTTCTCAAATCTTAAAATCATTTATTTCATTTGTTAATAATGCATTTTCATAACTATAAAGGCATGCCATGCACATGTGTCATACTGGCGTCTGTGTGTTTTCTGGGCTGGTTAACCTGGGGAAGTTTTGGTTTGATTATAAGGTTAATGAGTATGGGGGTATAGTCATTTCTTGATCCACAGACATGAATGTAGTTTCCAACATCACAAGGCTTGGGAAACCTTTCTCTTGCTTCTTTTAAATTCAACAGCAGAATGTGTGTATGCTCTGATCTCGAGGACAACAACAATGGGTTCGGTTATCTAGCAGCACAACAAAATACCCGAAGATTACAGGTAACTGTAGGTTGAACCTGCGCTGCTCCAAGCCCCGA